>PVJH01001828.1:10555-190794 GCA_004026705.1 Nesogale talazaci | reverse complement strand
CCTCTTAATACTTCCTCTCAACTAGATTGCTGTTGCTCCAACAACCCCAGGGTCTCCATGTCCTCCTCTTGTTGATTTTAAGAGCACCATTGACAGGATGATTCAAAGATGCCATCCAAGAAGCAAAAGGTGTGGCTCAGCCCAAACCCTCCACCGAGGCCATCTTTCCTTATTCCTATTCATCAGCAAAGTAACAAATACCCTCCCAAATGAAACCATAACCACAGGTACATCAAGTTCAGAACCATAATATATCATGTAAGGAACCCTGTCTAGAAAGGCCTGGTTAATTAGCCATAATTCAGTGGAGAGCACATGAAATTTGAGAGTAAAGAAGAAAAATGCTTTCCTAAAGTTTGCTGTTGCTCTTTTGCCTTTAAAGTATCCTAATCCTTGGTGATCCCATGATCCTACAGTAGAACTGCTCCGTACAGTTTTGGTGGTTGCAATCTTTCCAGACAGGCTGCATAAGATCTCTTTAGATATTGGGAAGCAAGGCTATTACTTTGAGTAATAAAATGTGCCCAACCCAAGTCATAGTGTTTTCCATGGCTGCATATGTTTGCTAATAATATATAAGGAGGACCAAAGATAATTTGATGCATTTGAATGGTGTTGCTGAAGAAGAATACTGGAAATGCAATGGATGGCTGAAAGTCCCAACTTAAACTCTTGGGAAAGGGCTGGGCAGAGTGCAACTAAGAATCAAGTTGGATGAGGCTTCCTTGTACATATTTTGGAGGTTACAGGGAGAAAGTCCTCCCTGAAGAAGGACATGGTGCTAGGAAAGGTGAAGACTCGGCCCCAAACAAAAAAGGAACACCCTCAAGGAGATGGGTGGAAGCCAGCAACTGCAGCAGTGGGCTTAATCATAGTGACGATTGTGAGGATGGTCCAAAACTGTGTTTCCAGGCAGTATTTCATACTTTTTTGAAGAAGGTAGACATGTATCAGAGCCAACTCTATGACAACAAACAACAGCAACCTTTACTGAAGCAGATTGCCTTGCCTTACCTTCTGCAATAATGCTAAGTAGGCTGAAATTGTCAACTGTAGACAAATGACTAAAACCCCAGGGTCATTTTACAAACTTTAAAACCACACAAATACAAACAAATAGCAGACACATATCTTTCTTTCCCACCACAAATTCTGAGAACTCTCTTTTCATTCATTTCTACACACTCAAGCTTTGGCTTAATTGCATAGTGGAACATTATCAACCGATATGTACAATTTCATTTGTTCTCTGAAACGGTAAGCCTTTCTTTGGATGGTAACTAGTTTTTCATGTTTATTTGATGGCTCGTATGTTCAAACATGCAAATTAGCACCCACATTAAATTTTACCTCTTGAGCATGAATTGTAGTATAGAACTTCTTGAAATCTTCTAGGACTGTATAAAGAAGACATTCCCTGGTGAGATAGTCATGATGTATTAGGTGGCTAATCAAGAGGTTAGCAGCTTAAAACCACTACCTCCTCTTTGGAAGCAAGAATAGACTCTCTTCTTCCATTAACTAGACCCAGTCTTCGAAGTCCACGACTACAGGGCCATTCTAGTCTATGCTGTCAGGTCACTGGGAGTCATAAACAACTTGATGGGGAAGATTAACACTTAGAAGACATACAAATATAAATATTATGTCAATATTTTCTTTTGACCCCCCACCTTTCTCTCAACATTTTCAATGAGCATATTATTGAATTTGCTCATAAGATATGTGTCCTTGAAAAATAATTCAATTACTTGAGGCAAAATTTCAACAGTAAGTCATTAAATAAATTTTCCTTTTTGGCCACTTCCAGTTGAGATCATAGAAATTCATTTGCAAAATATTTGTAATTCGTGCGAATGTGTGTTTTACTAAAATGCAAGATAAATTCCCAACACTGAGAGAATATCATTGAAGGATGCCATATTTTCATGTCCCTTGATCTTAATCAAAATTTTTTTTTAGGGTTACCCACAGACATGGCGCTTATAGAAATGTTGGTGCCCAGACTGTTGGGTTAGTTTAGTGTCAATGGAGGTAAGTCAGGATTCTCAATAGTTTGGTAGTTGATACCTAGTAATCTGCCACAATGTGACCTGACAGAGTGGACTCACCTCTATCATGGTGCCTGCTATGAGCAACCGATCAATTGTAAGATTGAAGTTGGATGCAACTCCCTCATTCAGGTCATCCTTGTGATGCAGCCAATAGAAAAGAAATTTCCTTAGGTGTGTGGCCAGCTTCCAATCTAACTAGACACTTTGGAGACTGCTTGTCTTTGTGGATCTTAACCTTACCTTTGGCTCATCAACATCTAGTGCTTTGGTTTTGAGTCAGTAGACTGTAATATTGCTTGCTGAACCTGTAAGTGATTAGTTAACTGCCATCTGGATTTCTGGGCTTGGATTTATTTGTCTTTTCAGCTATAAGGCTGTCCTACTGACCTTGGGTTCATTCACCGGGAGCCTCCTACTCTGGATCTTCCTGTGTAATTTAAGTTCATCACCTCCTATAGGAGTCAAGAAAAACTTCAAGCCTAACCTCTGTGCCATGGGCTTGGAACCGGCCTAACTTTAACTTGCTCACTTCTTCAATTAAGTGAGTTACACTCTGGATATAAATCTCTCTATTTATATGTATTATTTCTTTATTATATTTATATATATTTTCTCTATATAAATATATTTAAATATTTATATATATTTACTCCCACAGATAATATTTTTAAGAACCATGTGCTTAAATATTTTTACAAAATGATCTTATCATCTTCAAAATACTCTCAATTACACTTAATACATTTGTCAAATCTGCAATTTCATTCTTTGAAACATTTTTAAAACTCATCTGTCTGGATGGCTGACAGCGTCTTAGTCATTTTTGCTTCACCTCTTCATGTTGTCTAATTGCTGTCCTTGTATTCCCCTCTTCATTTACAGAAACAAATAAAATTCATTTGCAGAAACAAAAGAAGTCACATGGCGTGAGGTCAGGTGAGCAGGGTGCGTGGGGCAATAGAGGCTTGCTGTTTTTTGCTAAAAACAGGGACACTTCGATGGAGGCATGAGCAGATGCATTCGTATGGTGGAAAAACCAGACTCTCTTCTGCCACAAATCAGTTCCTTTTTTGGTCTCACACTGTTACACAATCTTTTCCGAACTATGACTAGAAAGCTTGATTAACAGTCTGACTTGGTAGACCAAACTCCAAATGTGTCATCCACCTCATATCAAAAATATAAATAAGCATCATCTTGCTCTTTATTTCACTTGATTAGTTTTTTTGAGGTGAAATGGCATCTTTTACTGGCTCGATTAATGTTTCCTTGTAGGGTCATAAGAATAGTACCATGTCTCATCACCAGTAATGACATCACAAAAAAAAAATAGACTGAGTCACTGTAGAGCTGTTCCTTCAAAGCACAGCATGTTTTCATTTGTCACCTTTTTTCCTGGCCAGTCAGAACTTGAGGCACAAATTTCACAGGGATCCTACTATTTCTCAAGTCCTTTGTTAAAATTCTCTGAACAGTGCTTCAAGACAGTACAGATAATTTCCCCATCTCTTTCCATGGCCTATCATCAAACTTTGAGCACAAGTGCACAAATTTTATAAACATTTTTGCCCGTTTAGGAAGTTGACAGATGTCCAGAATGAAGCTTGCCATCAAACAAAATTTCACCTTTTGCAAAATAAGAAAATCACTTGTACACTTGAGCTTTTTCCATAGCACTGTCTTTGAGAGCTGCATTCAACATCACCACAGCTGTTGTGGCTAACTTCCCACAGCACACTGTTTTCTTAAATCTATCATGACAAAAAAACTAAGTTTGGGTGAAACTACTTTAACAGAAACATTCGCTGTGACCAGAGAGAATATTCCCAGGCAATGTCACTGGGTGCACTAACTCAGAGTGAGTTTCTGGATGTGCACATAATGGGAAAAGTGCTTCTTAAGAAAGCTCAGCCCACTGGAGCTTTTTTTTTTTTTTTTTTTTTGGGGGGGGGGAGGTACCCCCTTGTACAAATATATCTGTCTCTGGCTTTGCTTCTCTAGAAAATCCAGCCTAAGGCACTTTTTCTGGAGTCCTCAGTTGTCTCAAGAGTGCGGAAACCTTTGCCACTTATGTCAAACCATCGTCCTCTCACTCTAAAACAAGCTTCAGTGAGAAAGACCTCACACCAACATGGAGCTATTTTGTGAATGGGCTGGTCAGATGAGTGAGAAACAAATGAGAGGAAATAAGGCCAGAGAAGTGAATAAGGTGCAAATTTCCTTCAGCTGTGATATTCAATTTAAGGGAAAATAATGGGAGGAAATCCCAGTTTTGCGATATATAAAAAACAAGCTTTCTACTCTGGTAACTTACCAAAGTAGAAAGCTTGTTTTTTCTCCAAGGGAACTGCTGGTGGTTTCCAACAGCCAATCGAGTGATGAATAGGCCATTGAGTAATCACTGTGATTCCAGGGCTGTTTCTCTAATTTACAATTCAATATAGCCCACTAAGCACAACTAACTGCTAAGTACTTTCCTTTCAGTACTCAACTAAATGAACTGTATATATTTATACATACATGAAACACATGTTTCATATATACATATACATGTATGTCTCATATATACATATGCACATGTATATCTCTTATATATGAAACTGTATATGTATAGACAAGTGCAAAGTCCAAAGACAAGTATATAGAAATGAAATATAAATAAAGAGAATATTAGCCAAGAAAATAAACAACTGAATCAGGAAGAAATAAAAATAACACAACCCACAGAAGAAAATGTAAAACACAATTCTAATTAGTGATTATTTAAAAACATTTAAGAATGCAATCTCCTATAAAATACTACATAAGCCAGAGAACATGAAAGGTCTCTGAACATTTAATAAATTTGACTAAATTAGAAGTGAAGCATATGAATAATAAAGTGAAATGTGAAATCAATAATTTGGAAAACAAAGCAGAGGAAACCACTAAAACACAGAGCCTAATAATAACGATATGGACAATACAAAAGATATCTCAGTTGCTAATTGCCACACAGTTGTGTCCTCCATCTCACTCTGAATTCTCTAATGGACAAAGTTAAACTGCTCAAGGTTTTGAGGCTGAACCTCTCCATGGGAGGAGAGCGCTTCCACCTTCTTCCTTGGAGCTTCTGATGAGTTTAGCCCCGCCTTGAGGCTCGCCATGGACCTCACTCCTCCACCAGGCTCCCTAAAAGGGGCTAATGGTGTCTATTTAATGGGATTGCAGGGGAAAAGGCAGGATAAATTATACAAAATCACATTTGAAGAGAATTGTTTTAAGTAAGTGAATAGAGGCTCAGGTTGATAAAAATCATCTGCACGTTCGAGAGATTTCCATACGTTCCGATGGTATTTGCAAATTCTTAGTGCGATCAAATAATCCAATAGGAAATCAAAGGTGTTTAAATTAAGCTTTTCACTGGTGGCTGTGATTGTCAAATGGCAATGAAAAAAAGTATTTCAGCTCAACTCTATTCTATTTTTGACTCTATCGTATCCATTTCCTTTAACTCCTCAGTTTTCTTTGGAATACTGCAGATGTTGTAGGAGTCCTGTGGGGCAGTGGTTAAGGGCTTGACTGATAACCCAGAGATAACCGATGTGAAGCTGCAGTTGCTCCATAAGAGGAATACAGGGCAGTCCAATTCCAGAAAGATTTACAGCTTTGAAAACCCAATGAGAGAGTTCTATCCTTTCCTGCAAGGTTCCTGTGTCAGAACCTACACAATGGGTCTTATTGGGGCTTTATGCATATTGAAGCAATTGGGATCAAGAAAAGCCTAGCATATTCTGAAATCTGAGACACATTAGCCCAGCTTGCGCAGAGGGCTGAGTTGCCTCTGCACTTTAAGATGGAATGATAATGTTGGCTCTGTTTTTCTCAACAGCTCTCCAAGCCATCACATCATGAAGGCCCGACAGGTGAGTTCATTCTCCCGGAGGCCAATTTGACTAAGGGGAGATAAGTGGCAGAAAATAAAAGATCTTGATGATAAAATTCTCTTCTTCAGCTAGTAATGTGTTCTAAGCCACACATTTGTCTTCAGTGGCTCTATGACCAATCAGATACCCCAAAAACCAACCACTTGTGCAACATATCTGTTAGCAAGAGCGTCCAGAATTATCTTTACATTTCTGACATTCTCAGTCTTACTGTCTAGATTAACCTACACTTATGCTTTTACTTAAGTTTTGTCCCAGGTTTTCTTTCACTCACTCTTTAATTTTTTTGTCAATTTCAGAGGAGGGTTTGGGAGAAGAAAACCTGATTTAAGACACAAACATTAACCAAGTGTGATATCAAACAATTTGATATAATCAAGCACACATCATTGTATACTTCTAGTAGAAAATACTTTGGGGAACACATTATGTTAAAACAACAACAAAAACAGAACAACAACAAAAAGAATTTTAAAAAGACTATTCTAAAAGTCTCAGAAGTCCAAAGAAGATACATCTTAATCAAATCTAGTCCATCCTTAGTATGTGTTTGATATCAATTACAACAAGAAGTTAGAAGAGACTATGAAAAATATCTTCAAGAAGAAAATACTTATAATTTTCTAGTAGTACTATTAATATGGAGACTATTAGTGAAGAAAGGGAAAAGCAGTTTTAACTTCAGGATTAACAGAAATCTGCTTATAATTACAGCATTAGGCAATAAAAAAATGACATGACTAAGTAATTAAGGATTTAGAAATAACATATTGAATGCTAATGGTAAAATCTTATTTTCAAATAATAGAGACTTAGGATTTTAGAATCACCATATTTTTCACACCTTAAGATGCCCCCTTTCCCCCAGAAGTCGGGGAAAATGAGGGTGCATTTTATGATCTGATGTCTGGTACCCCAGAACATTTTCGCATAATGGTCCTACTTGGTGCAGAATATATTTTCTTGTTTTCCTGCTCCAAAAACTGGGTACGTCTTATGGTTCGGAAAATAGGATACAGTACTCTTTGTGATGTCAAGATGTTACTTTTGAGGTACTATCAAATTATCATCTATTCCCATTGTATGAATCCATTTGACCCATAGCAACCCTATCTTGAGTTTCTGAGGTGAAATCTTCAAAGAACCTGTCATCTCATCTTTTGCTGAACACTGCAAGGAGCAGTGCATGTGTTTGAATTGTTTTACTTTTGGAAAGCAACCCAAACTTACCTGACTTCATCGTTTTTTAAACAGCAAAACGAAGAACAAAATCACAACAAAAGTGGTGATGATTCCAGTATTAAATAATAAAAATCTCCAGCATGTTAAAGTAATCACATAGACATGTTATTTCCCTTCCTTGCTGTGGGATAATTTGCAGTTGACTCCCCTAGAAGAAACTAGGGAAGGGAATGGACAACTAAAAGTTAATGTAGCCAAAACTAAATGAATGAATCAAGATATGAAATTAGCATATTTTTAAAAGATACAGTGGAAACAATTAGAATGAAAATTATATTAAAATTAGGACTTGAGTCTGGGGAAAGAAAAACACTGTAATATTGTTAAATTTTTAATATATGCTTAACATCTGTAGGTCTGATACCTGTCTTGCAAAGGGACCCTATTTGTTGTCTACTTCCATAAAGAGTGATCGTCTCTGGAACTCACAGGAACAGTTCTGCTCTGTCCGACAGGGTGGCGAGAAGTTAGAACTGATTTCAGAGCAGTGAGCTGAATGAGCGGTTGAGGGGAGTTAATATGCACCTCTGAAGAAAATATTGGTATTTTGGAGTCAGTTCCAACTCATAATTGCCTTAAAGATAGAGTAGAACTGTCCTCCGGGGTTTATAAGCTTTCACTGTTTTTAATAATTATATTGATGGATAATTCACAAATCATACAATAAAAATATTCCATCATCTTAAACAGAGTTGTGCAGTCCTTAACACAATCACATTGAGGTTATTTTTCTTCTTTCTTGTGCTCCTTGTTATTATGTCCCCAGGTCCCCCCAACCGCTCTGCCAGATCCCTAGGAAACTATGGATCCAGCTCTGTCTTAATCGCCTAAACTATCCGAAATTTCATATACAGAAAGACAGACAAAATAAAAAGAAAATCAAATGCCCCAACAATAATGGCAAAATAAAACTGATGAATCTCAGTTGAAGAGAAAACAGAAAATATTTACAAAGTGGTACAAATTTGAAATCAGTTGAAGGTAGATTACAATGACAAGGTGCTATATTTTAACCTCCCTACATTTGCTGCCTTCCACTTTACCATGCATTCTATCTCGTAGCAAGGCCATTCCCATAGCTCATCTGTTGTCAGAGGGAACCCTCTGGAAACTTCAGCCAGTCTACGGGACTAGATTGCCAGGTCCTCTTTCGCCAGTCGCGCTTTCTTGAGGTTTGAAAGATGATCTTTGGATGTCAGTCAAGCGTAGAACACCTGCACCACCAGACATTCCTCCAATAAAGACCAGAGTCTAAGGAGCATTAATGTTCTATGGTATGAAGTCCATGATGGTTCACTTGAAACCCACTCAAGAGCATAAAGCAATTTATATTTATATATCCATAAATTGATATATTTATATCAACTATATCAATCAGAGCTATATTTATGAGGGAACGAGAAGATAAATAAGATGACATTCATTAAAATGTTTTACGTATATTATTAGTGAAGTGTGGACTGAATTAAAAACAAGGAAGATTGAAACTTTTCATTATCTGCTTTTGCTTTCTTTGAGGCTGTTTGCTCCATGAACACAGTGACTTCCTTAATTAAAGCAACTTTTCTTTACATAAACTGAGAAGGAATGCTAACTCCCTGGGTCATGGAGAAAATGGAGTAGGAAAAGAGTTCAGAGAAAACAGAAAGTGTGATGTCCATCAATAACAGTCTGGAAAAGAAAAAGAAGTAGCTGATAGAGTTCAAATAAGAGATGTAATAGATAATGAAAGAAGAAATATTTAATTATCTGACAGAGGTTAGGGAAATAGTGAAGGATCCAAAGAGTTCCAGTTTTGTTTTGTTTTATTTATCAATGACAGATTGGAAGGTGTCTAGTGTCTTTATCCTCAATAATGAAATAAAAAAGAACACATATTGAAATATCAATTGGTGATTATTAGAGACAGATAATTATCTAATAAAGTCTATCTTAATTTAGAGAATACTTTCCTATTTGGAGCTTGAATTGCCTCTGCTTATTTATATGAAAAAACAATTGGATTTTTGAACTGAGAGCTCAGACAGATTTTGTTACAGATTTTGTTTCATAGGATATTGGTGAAAATTAAAGTCTATATTATTTTAGTTCAGAGATATAGTTAGGAGAGTTAAGGCATTATCGTGAAGGAGATTGGCTTATGTTATTTCCTATTTAGGACTCATTGATTTTAATGGCTAACCCTAAGAACAAGATTCTAGGAGAATATGAACTTTGAAGTGAGAGTCACAGAAGGAAAATAATGATCGGTTTCAAACCCTAGGGAATGGGAAGAGTTTTGAATAAAGGAGGAGTGCTAACATACCAAGGGACTAAAAAAAGTGGAGAACTACTCATGGCCTGTTGACGAGGGCTGGGGAAAATGTGTAGAGAGTTAATAAATAGCTCGCTTTATAAAATCAGTAATTAATGGAGAAGCTTATCTCTGCATCATAGTAAAATGAACTTATTGCAAAAAGAAAGTAAAATGAAATTAGATGAGTGTACAGGTACATAATAAACTTAGAGAAGATTAATAGGCAACACTTGTTCCCTAAGGATAAAAATTGGCCTAAATAGTAAGAAAAGTTCTCTTTTTCTGACACTCTTATGAAAGACAGATACACATTATTTCATATACACCCAATTGTTTGTATTTGAAAATTTCTTAATGCTACTGAAGACAACATCATGTGTGAAGCCACACCAAAAATCAAGGGGTAGATAAACACAAAGAACAACCATGGTCACTAAGTGGATTCTAACTCATCGCCACCCTTTGCAGAGTTTCCATAGCTTTGTAAATCTTTCCAGGAGGGAGCACCATCTTTCTATGACAGAAAGCCTGGGTTGTGAAGCATCAAACTTGTGATTCCCTGCCCAGCACTTAACCAATGACACTACCAGGACTCCTTTGTGCTAACCTGTAAGGGAGAAACTTGGGTACCAGCGCTTAAGCATTAAAATAATGGTTACTTAGAATGATTCCTATGAAGATTTAGTGAAACTGGTCAAGCGTTAGATCTGAATATCTCAGGGCTAACAAAGGAAAACTTCCTGGATCATGGTGTTTTTTTGCTTTTTTTTTACTGTAGATTTCTGTTGTTCAGCAGTAGGAATGGAGAAGATGCATAGTTGAATGGTTGATATACACTGGTTTTGTAGGGCCCCTGTGGTGAAGAACTTAAGGAGAAAAATGAATTAATGATAGTGGCAGGGCAATTGTCATATAAAAGCATTGCAGAGAGTAAAAATGAATGGGAGCAAAGTGAGAGGTGTTGATGACTAAGGAGAACACAAAATAGAGAAGTATGAAAGATCATCTTGAGGCAGACAAATAATAGTGATAAAAGGATATGGAAGGAATAAAGGTTCTGGGGAAGAGTGAAATATCTAACATTCAATAATTTACTTGGGGGTCATTTTCAGATCATGTTTATGGTGAAAAAAATGTTCGTTTGAGAGTAGCTGGCACCATTTGAGTGGAGATAAATTACTTGAGATTGAAAAGTAAAACAATTTTGAAATAGTAGTGTTGGACATGTTTTCTATTAAGAGACTGAAAGTTCCAAATATTTAAGTGAAATAATATATGTGAGCTTTCTCAATGTATAACTGGCTTGTCATATATACCCACTTGAATATGATGAAATTGTTTTCAAATATTAAATTGATATGAATTAAAATGTGGTAGAAATACGTATTAATCTTTAATGTTTTAACATCAACTGTCATATAAATCAGAAAAAATCGATTTTTACAAGTTAAAGTACAAAGAAAATACATTTTGAAGTTCAGTTGGAAAAATGAACATCTTGTCTGAAATGAAACATTTTATAAAAATCCTAAAGACCTATTTCCTAGATTTTTTTTTACAGAGTTTTTGCTGCATTTTAAGTATCAGGAATAATTTATATTTGATATAGAATTTTACCCTCCAATCATTGAGATTTGGTTGAAGCTACCCTGACTATGTTATAATAACTGCATCTCTCCAATAAAATTGGAATGTATACAGCCAGCCACACATTTACTCAGAAATATTCTAAGCAAGTTTGAATGACTATTCAAAAATAGCAGAGAAAATTTTGGAAACACAAAGGAAGATCACTTTTCCAGCACACAGTCTTTATATTTTACAACTTTTTTCAACGTTTCCTATAATGAACATATTAATAATTACTAATTTTCAAGGGTTGATGAAGGAGAAAAGTGAGGCACTGATACCAAGGTCTCAAGGAGAATGAACTGTTTGGAAAAGGACAATGGCAGCATTTGTACAAATGTGTTTGATACAATTGATGTGGGGCTTGTTCTAAGAGCTGGAAAGGACCCCAGTAAAATTATTCAAAAGCAAACAAACGTGTTGCATCGCAATAGCCATCCTGTGATTTTTCAAATCAGAGAAATAGAATAGGAAAATTGAAAGTTATATTTCAAACGACTACATGGATGCTATGAACATTTAGAGTATTTTTTTATTCAAGCTTATAATTATTTGAGTTTACCATTTAAATAGCTATTGAGAAAATGGAGTGGAAGATTAAAAATTATCTGATATAGTTATACCGCTTAAAACAACAAACAATTCCGATCATTCAGAAGGAAATTATACCTGTCTTCCTAATAGCAGCCTGAGTCTATGAATAATTCAGTGAATGGGCCTGATGCTGTCACTGAATGCCCGCAGCCTGCACTGGAAGTTTTCAGAGAGAAATGAGGGTTCATATTCAATGAGGATACTTTTATTAACAAAAGAGCATTCACCCATCAACTTCTTCCACTGCTTAGCTCCCACTTTGACATGTAAATTCATCACACCTTCCTTTATTTGTTAGGTGGTGAGAATTTTAGTCCCAAGAACAATCTTTCAAATGTTATCAGTGATTGAAAACAAGTGGTTATAATGAAAGTAGATTTGCAATCTTCAGTCTAGCATTTACAGTTCTGAATGCTATAATTATGAAAGCATCCATGTGTGTGCTTTCATAACATATTATGACAGAAGATTACATTCCAAGTGAAGATTATTCCCTGAAGTAATAGTTTAAAATATGGCTTTTCTCCTTTTTTGCTGTACAATATTCCAAATTAGAGCTTGACCAAGGAAAAGCCAAAGAAGATATAAAAAAATAAAAACAAAAAAAACCCAAAAAAAAACAAAACCTTCCATTTGTTGAAAGTAGTTCTTATTCTTTTTATTGATACCAATGTGTTGCTTTATCAGTTTTTTATTTATAAATATGTTTCTATGGAACAGATAAAATATATGATTGTAGGGTAAGACTCACAACTACTGTCACAGAGGCATGAGGCACCATAAGCTGCATATGAGTACAAAAGTAATAATCTCAAAACTTTTATGTATTAACACACTTTAAAACATAATAATTTAATCTTCCTTTAAATTTTTTAATCTCGTGTATTCACTACCATATAAAAGGAACACATATATATGTATATGTATATGTATGTATATATATATATATATATATATATATATATAAAACCTTAAACTTGTATTCCAAATTGTATCCTGTGGTTGGTTGAGTACTGGACATCTTTATCATTGAATCCTATATGCATTTTATCCTTTGATTCATGAATGAATTCAAAAAGAAAATTTAAAGACAGAGTTAATATAGAAACTATCTGGTATAAAGAATATTAACACTCAGGTAAGTTTATACATTTTCATATGCCTAATTGTTGAGGTAAAATTGTGCACTTTCTTTTTTTAAAAAATCCGGAAAAATGATCTATGGCAGAATGAATATTCAACTACTTTAAAAGATAAACAAACGAGAAAGAAAACTACATATTTGACTGCATCTCTATGCACTGTATTTGTGTGGCATGCAGATTCATAATCTATCCTTTTAAAGTGTATCTTCCTTTGTCAACATATTTACCTTTATTACTTTTCCATTTTTTGTTAATGAAGGTATATGTACAATTCAGTTCTGTGCATGTGCGTGCACACAGATATTGTGGTGTTGCTATTAATTCTCCCTTGTACTGATACACATTTCAATTGTCTGAAGAGTCATACAAGTAAAACAAGCAAATCATGTTGTACAATTAAAATTGTGTCAAGTCACACTCACACACGCACACAAACTTGCATTAGAATCTCAGGTCCATAGTTGGAAAAGGCCACCTTCCTTCCTCTTCCACCATGAACACTCTCTCCAGGTTCTCCTAACTCCACTGTGTCTCCCTTTTCCCAATTCCCCTCATAAGGTCATCACATGTGCTAACCCAGCATCCCGAGTGTCCCTGGGTGGGTTATGCCATCTGGTGTCATTAAGAACAAGGAAGCACTATTCATCCGGGAGTGCAATCAGACACTTTATGTAACTGCAGCTGTCATGCCGGCTCGGTGGCTTCCTGCCATCATGGCTGCAGGGGCTAACTTTGACTCTGAGAAGACTGGCATTCCATAAGAGGATGGTACCTCACACATATAGGCCCCCTCTTGCTCTGGACAGCTGGTTCCAACACTTGGCAGATGGATATTGATCACAATGAAGTCTGGGCAACCAACTCATTATTCCTTTGTGAGGTTATGGTTCTCTAAGCTTTGGAAACTTCACCAAAAACTGCTGGGAAGTCTTACTTCTAAAGTAGCTTAATCCCTGACAAGTTTCCGTCGCCCAAAGGTTCATTGTGAGTGACAGCTTGAAACATGCCAACATTCCTGTTCTGTACAACTTCTTGGGCTCAGTGGCAGACTCCTCACAAAGCAAGGTAAACAGACCAGCAAAATCCACATGAGCTATTTTCCCTGTGAGAAGATAAGATGCTTGGGTTATAGGATAGTTTATCTTTCCAAATAATTTATAAACAAGAAGTTTTCAGAGCTTACTTTTTGTTATAAATTATGTGAGATTAGACCCTCTCTGACCTACTTTTAATAGAGCAGCACTGAATAAAGACTACCTTCTCATATTCCCTGTAGAGTAATGGAACTTATTCACAAGCTCTCAAACCCCATGTGATTCTTTCACAAACTCTTCATACAAGTTTCTATATATAAAAAATGTACTCTCCTTGACTCCACAGGGATTACGCAATTGTATGACTCTTTAGGGAAGCAGTGATTGCACAGGAGGGCAGAGAGTCATATGATACTGAGACACTGACAGATACTGGCGAAACAGGCTGACGGGATTCAGGAACTGGAGTTTATGGTCAAGAACCATTAAACCCTGTTGGCAATACTAGAGGTAGGGTTAGAAGGAAAAAGTCTCCAGATTCTACCACTGAAGAAAAGAAGAAAAATATGTTCAAGTGCCGCCGCCTATTTATGCATAGTATTTTATATTTTGTGATGATCAATAAGTTCATTTATTGTTTATAATCGACAGCTATTCATCCTATGTAACATCAAGTTATTTGTTCTATGAGTTAAATAACTGGAGTGTATTTATTTAGGTGCAAAGTATGCGAGGAGCTATCATTTCTGGAGTCTACTTAAAGTTCAGTTTGTGTGGTCTTGTAAGACAGTTGCTATTTCTGCTCTTTTGAACTTATGGAACAATTAAGAAGGAATAATTTCTGGCTACATGATCTAAGAAGATAGGCTCATTTTCCTCAAAATGATGGGGCAAGCACATGAAAAAGATTAAAATGTTGTACACTGAAAGTGAGAACTGGAAAAAATAGAGAAGAAGGCATTTTGGATTGTTTGTGCTCTTGGTGCAGGTTTGAACAGAGTTTCATTCCCGTGTACACAGGGTAACTGTGGGTTGGAATTGACTTGCCAGTACTTAATGACAACAGTGAATCTGTCAAATTCCAATCCAAACCACACAATTCCAGTTGCACAGCAGCTTTTATTTGTTCCATTCAGCAGAAAGACGTGTGTTGCAGCCAGAGAAAATTATCCTAACTTGTAGATACCTTTGAAACAAGCCTCCCATAGCGTCCTTCTAGAAACTTCTAACCTCAACACTTACATTAAAATGTTCTATACTGTGACATAGAGAAAAAAATCATTTTAGCTGCAGCTATAAATAAATTTTAAAACAAGAAACACCCTCCCCACACACATGCACTTTTCAGCCACTATTATCACTCTTCATTTTTCATGCAATTTTTTTTCTGAAATCAATTCTAGAGATTGGTAGGTTGAAGAGACCCTGCTAATAGCTCTTCTGGACCTAGAGAATATACTCTGTTCTTTCAATTTCCTATGCCAGAGAGGGTTTAACCAGTAAACAGATTACTTTCATTCCTTATGGCCCTGATGACTGGTTAAAGATCAGCTATGCATTTATTGATGTTCATTTGAATTGCTACAATCATAAGTGTCTAGTAATATTAGCTATCTAGTGATAGTACACAAAGCAAGCAAATGAATGAAATGCAAATGATAAAATTTTTAAAGATGACAAGATTTTGCATGCCTCCTTTGCAATCTAAATAAAGTATCACAATCGGGATCTTACAGAAAAAAAAAGAAAAGAAAAGAAAGGAATGGACCTATCTTGATTTGTTTCCTCTTTTAAGGGCATTGAGAGCAAATATGCATAGAATATCTGAGTTTAAGGTAAAATCTCCAGAAGAATTAAGCTTGGTCTACTTTGGGTCCAACCCTAGCCCTTTCCCATCTGTGGCTGAGTACATGATGCATTCATCGTACACGTGTGTGTTTATCCTCTGGACTGCTGAAGGGAACTGGCCTGTATCATCTACTTTCCTATTAAAAAGCCTCAAACTCTTTAACTAGATACAATTCACTTCAACATACAGAAGCATAGATAATTCCTGCTCACATCCATGTGCAAGCTACCTATGAAGTCACTAAATTAACTTGATGTTTGACAAACCAACTCCAGAAGAAGACACCTGTTAATGATCTGGTCAGGTTCATAAGCATCTCTTTTGGTACACATGAAACATCAGGCGGTCTCTACAGCTAATTAACTTGTGTGTCATTTTTTTTCTTTTATACCAGGATACCTTCATTTATTTTTTTGTAATCTAGTTTTAATGAACTGACTTTCTTCACTTTAATACTTAAAGAATTTCTGACAGAAAATGTTAATATAAAACCTAATATATGGTCTTCACTTTCAATAGAAGTTGCTGTTTGCAGCACCTGAGGCTAATTGGTACCTGCATGTACATTCACCCACTCACAGACTGTTGATTTAATATAAATTAAGTTCTATCTATTAACTGTATATTAGTATCAATTGTATATTGGCAAGAATATTTGTTGAATAAACACTTGCTGGTTCTCACTAACAGGTGAAAGGTTTATATATCAATATACATAATCATGCATATAACAAAACCTAGACTAATAATGCATAACCATCCTGGATAACATTATTGAAATCCAAACGAAAACTAAACACACTCCCATGGAGTCTCCACGAATGGAATGGTGTATGAGAGCACAGAGCCCCTTCGGTCTCCCTGAGCACTGCAGGCAGCTTTGACTGGCGACCATGAGCTTCACATCCCAATGTGGAACCAACACACCAAGAGGACTCATTATTGAACAATAATTGAGCAATAATTTACCCATATCCAAGAACTGTTTACCTATATTGTTTCTTTCAATCCTTAAAAATAAACAGCTGTATGACTCAACGAAGTATGCAGGGTTAGTAATGGAAAGTGGTGGGCATCAATATTTTTAATCAATTCTAATTCCGATCCCTAGAAGTACAACAGCTGCACATCATTGCATCAAAGAGATTGAGGACAGTCAGCTTTCTAGGTACCTCGACCAAGTTATTTCATTTTAGCTGCCCTCTATCTTACATGTGACAAAGACAATTCTATGATTAAATTGTACACTGTTTTCCCAATAATTTTCCCAACCCCTGTAGTTCCTCATAAGATTCTAAGGAGCAGTTATTTGATATAACAAGTGCTAGAGTTGTGAAGGGGGTACCTTTAAATCAAAGGAACTTGAAGGGGTTTCAGAAACAGCAGCCTTGATTTAGGGACTGCCAAGTAGTCCCTTTACTTTAATATACTTCTTAGCCTATGATTTCATCACAGTTAGGGTCCTAAATTGATGGGCCTCTCCCTTCTGCTCCATCCTCTTTGTAGGCAATGATCTTCAAGAACAGGTTCTTTAGCAGCTGGAGTTAGTTGGCTTTGCTTACAGGGAAACAGTTCTGCTCTCATTCTGTGTTCAGATTTTTTGGAATTTAACTTTCCCAGGTAAATGGGATATGGAACAAAAGGGTGTGATATTTTCTCCTTATGTTAGAACATATTTTTTCATAGAATTTTGAAAGTTTTTATGAAGTTTGTCATTATCCAATATAGTATGTATCCCGTATTTTAAAAAAGAATAATGTATATATACTCATAACTTACCTTAAACTTTGGGAAGTACCAATATTTAGAATTCAAATGCTCTTGACCAGTGGTATCTTCTCCCTCCCAACTCCCACCAGCAAAAGATAACAACTGTCTTGCAGGCTTTGTTAAGTGCCATCTTCTGAAATAAGAATCTAAAAGATAAATAAATAAATCTACCTTTGAGTAGATTCTGACTCATAACAGTTCTGTAGGGCAGAGTAGAACTGCCAACATAAAATTTTCAAGGTTGTTTACCTTTAGAGAAAAATCTTTCTTCTGTCTCTTTCTTCATCTTTATTTCTTTGCAACATTTTTCTTGCCATATATTTTTCTTCTCTCCAAATTTAAACCTCAGAAACTCTAACCAGATTAACCAGGACTCTCAATTGCCCCCTTACTCTGTATAAATTATATTTATCTATCTCTATATATATGGTAAATAATATATCATTATTATTTGCTATATATCTTCTGTGCTTTAAAATGTTTAATTGTTTATATTTACTTAAATAATATTTTTATGTTTATTTATATCTGTGTATCTTACAAAATGTCACTTAATATTTGTTCATTTTAACAGTTATTTAGTGGCCAACACATCCCTTGTGCCTTAGTTCAATTATTCATTCAGAGTCTTTTTTAAAAGTCCCTTGTTACTATTAGCATATGAATTAATATATAATCTATGTGTGGCAGTCATGTGCTTATGTTAATTTTATGATTGAAATGTAGGGGTGGAGTCTAGCCTGTTAATCTGGAGATAGCCATTGCGTATCCAATGAGGCCTCTATGTGGCCATGTCTTTCACTTGAGACTCCTGGGAAATCTCGCGATACTTCCCTCGTGAAGATGAGACGCTATCTTCCCCAGTTGTTGGGAGTTAGTTTCTGAGACAATTAATCATGGGCAAGACAAGCTGGCAGTTAAGAAGCTGGAGGAGTCAGCGGAGAGACCACACAGCTTTGCCCTGATGGAACCAGATCTCTGATGCTGGGGCAGCCAGGTAGAGACCTCTGCCAGTGATGAGTTGCTTCTGCTGTTGATGGACCCTGATCCCTGGAGGCGAGGTGCCCTGCCAGCACCGGGATTCTGCACCCACTGACCTGTGACTTCGTGAGTCAGAAGAAGACTTTATAGACTGATTTCAGGCATATGGGTTAATATCAGACTTATGACTTTGGACTGGACTGGGCTGGGATGTTTTCTTCATGTCCCATGCCTTTTGTATATAAGCCTTTTCCTTATATCGATATGCATGTCCTTGAATTTCTTCCTCCAGTCTACCCGGACTAACACATTATGTATACTGTGGAATACTATGCATCCAGAACAATAATGAGAACTTCTTTAAATATACTATCATGTGGATGAAGCTTGAGGGTATTGTGTTGAGTGAAATGAATCAATCACAAAATGACAAATACTATATGATCTCACTCTCTAGTTTTATTGTGCCAACCTGGCCAATAATAACATGTGGGATTAATAAGGTCACAGTTTTACTGGAGGGTAATGAAATAAATGACTCAGTGAGCCCCCTCCCCCTATTTTTTCTGTCTTGCATTCTAGTGATTAGATCAATGTGAGGCTATTTTAGCGTTGTTCTCTGCCTCAACTTATGAGGCAGAGCTACATGACCTGCGGAAGAGCTAACCCATGGGTTGTGTTGGTAGAGCTTGAGGTTCCTTCAAAACCTGTTTTGTCATGCTGCTGATGCATACACCACTTAAGCTTGGGACTGTTGGAACCTGTCATCTGGCTGACTGTTGGTGATCTGCCCTGCTGTTTGCTGCCTGTGGCTGGCCTGCTGCATTGCTCTTCAGAAGACTCAGCTGTCTGCTTCCTTAATCTTGGACCCAGAAGCCCTCATGAGTTGAAGAATAACCAGTATGTTAGCTGTTTCACGGAAGTGAGTTAAACTGAGCCAGCCCTCTGAACTATTGTGTGGATTAATTAGCTGTTATATTCCTTTGTTATCTATCTTTCATCTATCTATCTATCATCTATCTATCATCTACCTATCAAATTATAAGTATCCTGGTTTTGTTTCTCTCAAGAAACCTCTTTAACACACTCACTATTATTAAAAACACTGTTAAGCACACATGCAAAAAAGTAACATGGTTACTAAGGATGGAAGGTAATTTCTTTTTAGTTAGTAATTAATTTTGTTGATTGACCATGAAAAATAATGACACTAAGAAGTTCAAAACAATGAGGGATGGTTTTGATAATTCATAGCATAAGTATATATATTTCTGCAACAGCAGTAATAGCAACTAAAATATATATGTGGCTATACAGGTATGTAGATAAGCATGTCCATTTAGATTCATGTGGATCCTATATAGGATATTGAGAATGTTGTATTTAAAGGAGCAGATAGTTTCATCTTTCAACCAAAGATTGGCTGGTGAGTTTGGATTGCTGACCTTCTGGAGAATAGTCCAATGCATCGCTGACTGTGCTTATAGGACTCCTTATATATGTACACATAAACCAAGCACATATGATATGTATGCATGTATAGATGTGGACAGATGCATATATAGATTTCTGTGTACTGCATAGATTCACATATAGAATAAAGCCATAGCAAACACAGTAGTTCATAAAATCTAGGTAAACTAATTCTGCAGTCCCTCAATTGTAGTACTGAGTTTGAATTTTTAGGACCATACTCTCGGAGGTAATTCTGGCAGTTGTCAAGCCATAACTCATAAAGAGAATATCCAACATTGTAGTTTGTGAGTATCATGTGGGGTCTTTTCTACATTAATGTAGCAAAATAATAAAAAGAAAAAGAAATATTGACAGAGGAAACCAGTCTACAGCACTTGAAGTCTATCAAAGCATGGCCTCACTTATCTTGAGACCAGACAACTTAGGTGTGATCAGCTGTCACTTTTGACCACTCTGACCAAGGACATAATACAATGGGAAAAAGTGTAGATCAAGGTTTAAATTCTTAAAAATAGACAAACTAATTAGAACAATAGAATCTGTAAGAATACCAACATTTGTATTCCAGGGAACCATTTAAACTTGTATTTCATAACATTCTTAGAGGTCTTCTATCAAGAAAAAGACAGAGTGGTTCACAGAATAAATGATATAATCCCTGAGCACCATACTTATCTAAACAATCATCTAAATGAGACCCAGTGGTCAACATCTACCTAAGGTCAAACATGAGAAAGTAAGAGGGTCAAGTGTAATGAAGCTAGATTAATGAAAACAGGAGAACCTGGATAGAAATAATGGAAGACTGGCACCATGTGGTAAATGCAACCAGTGTTACTGTACAATGGGTCAAAATTGTTAATGGTCTGACAGTCACGTAATCTGGTGTCAATTTGAATAATGAGACAGTAGGGGTGTAGTCTAGCCTGTCAGTCTGGAGATAGTCATTGAGACCTTTGTGTGGGTATTGCCTTCTGCTCTAGGAATTCTGGGAAATCTGGTACTTCCTTCCATGAAGACACTCTCTTACTCCCTTGGAGACACTCAACTGACAAGGCTGACTCCCTGTGAGGTATCCCTGAGGGGAAGCCACATGGACTTACCTGGATGTGGCCAGAATCCTGGACCTGAGGAAGCCATGTGGAGACTCCTGCCAGCGCTGACATACTTAACAACACCACTGAACCCAAAGACTTACTACTCACTGGCTTGTGGTTATTCTGCATTTGGCTTCATTGCATGTGTTTCTTGAGTCTGAGGAGGACTTGTAGATTGGTGTCAGACATATGGACTGGTATCAAACTTGTGACCTTGGATTCGACTGGGCTGGGATATTTTCTCAATGTTCAATTGCTCTTGTGTATAAATCTCTCCCTTACATACGTGTACATGTTTGTGAATTTTGTGTCTCTAGTCTACCCATACTAGCACAAATTGAAACCTAATTTGGTATACAAAATTTTCACAAACTCACAAAATCTATTTTAAAAGTCTTCAGTTCTTTTAAAACAATGTGTGTGGTTGTTTTAAAAATATTCTACCCCTTGTGCTTATTTCCATGTTTTCTGTATTTATTTTAACTTATTAAATTTGTTATTTTTTATGTTTTATAATGAAGTTTTCTATGGTATCTAGGGGTTTTAATCTTTTGTTGATAGTTACTATTATTTCTCATTTATGATAAGTAGTTTTTTGGTATGTTCTATGATCTTTGGTTATAAACTGCCTGTTTTTCTGGAATTTTAACTGCACTAAAGTTGAATTCCTCTAGAGTACATTTGCATTTGTTTTCAGCATCTCAGTGCACTATCTACTCAGGACCATTTCAAATTAAAGTCTAGGCTTGAAATTGCCTAGACGTCACAGTTGGTGGAAAGTCATGCTGTAAAACTCAGGGATTGACAGGCTACTTTATTCTCCGGAAAGAAGCACCTCAGGTGCAAAATTCACTCAATTGCAGAACTCTGAGAATGAGATCATCCTTCAAAATAGATGCCTCACCCTAGATCTGATCATGCCCCAACAACCTGCCCTGTGTCAACCAAGTGAGTCTGAGACTTTATTTCCTGTTCTCTGTGTCCCATAAGATTCTTCACAGCCTTCAAAGATTCTAGAGTCTCCTACAATTGTCTGGATCTCTGAATCACAGACCTACTTTGACAAGCATGTTTCTGTTTTCAGTTTACTTTTGCCTCTATAAAATCTTTCCTTTATGACAAATTAGAGTTGATTTAAAATATTACTTTGCTTTTTTAGTTGACAGTTTAGTTGCTTTCAGACTACTATTAAAGATGTCAGCGGAATTCCCAATAATGAACTACGTTTTCCTCTAAAAATGGAAAGACATCCCTAAAATGAAGCATTGAGAAGAAATTCCCTCAATCACTGAAATGCTCAAAAAATGTGACTCTGCCATAAAAATATTTTTAAATACCTTGTCTTTTCCCCCTCAATTGGTAATCTAAAAGAAGTACATTTGAATGTAGGAATGAGCTTATGTACAAAAAACTCATCCACACTAACCAGAGAAATGAAAACTTATAGTTGGTACAATAATTAGCACAAATGATTCTTTACTCATTCTGAGTTTTTGAACTTTATTAAAACATAATCTTGCTAGCCCAAATGATTTTGTTCCTAGAGAAATGTATGGTAGAAGTTAGAGAATTGACCTGAATAAATTCTCCTCCAAATACCATAATTTCAGCCATCATGTCAATGTTGACTGATAACGACCTTGTGAGGGTTCCTAAGAAGGTAGCAGTTTACAGAAGAAAGTCCAGTCTTCCTCCTGTGGAGCTGCGGGTGGTTTCAAACTGCTAACCATGAGGATCGAGCCCACCACGTCTGTAGTCTGTAGGTGTGCTAGGTTTCAGGGAGCCGTGCTTTTTACATCTGAATGCCTTTTTTTGTTAGTTCTATGTGCATTTATTTATGCTGATTTGCATGAATGAGGAATAAAGCTTTCATAAAGTAAACAATGTCCCTGTGTTTTGCATGAAGACAATTTTGCAAACAAGAAACTAATATAGTCATTACCTTCTGACTTTGGAAAAACACTTTTTAGTCCACGATCTTGAATTATCAACATGTTGGTATTTAAGAGGATTGACTATTTCAGATGTGAGGATGCCTTCATTGCCTAATTAAAAAGAAGCATGCTGCAAAAAGACACAGAGAGAGAGAGAGAGAGAGAGAGAGAGAGAGAGAGAGAGAGAGAGAGAGAAATTAAAAGATGTATTTTTTTAGGACTACCTTGTGATTGTTTTTAGGATATAAACTGCTCCCTTTTGGGTCTAGTAAGTATTAGCATAGCTTTAAAAGTTTCCCAAACCATAAAAAATCATCAACATTTATAAGCTCAGTTCCATTATTTGTTTAGTGGAGCTCAAAAATATGCATGCACCTTACATCTTTGTAGTTACTATAGTGATTTTTCCTGCTTGTGGACGTGTTCCGATGCATTTTTTAATCTATTTGGAGAGTAGGCTTCACTTGCGTCTCCTTTAAGAAGAGAGTCTTGACTAAAAATACGACCATCAGAATGTTCTCTCAATCACCACAGTAGACCCTAACCAGGAAAAAGTCTCAGTCCCCAGGTTGTACATCAGTAAGATCAAGTCCCGATGAAAGATCAACAAGACTCATTGTGCGGCTTCTTTCACTCAGGGCAGAGGGCAGGTTCAAGGCTTACATTTCTGACTGCCTGGTGCCTTGTTATTATTTTTATGAATAGTCAGTGCATCAGTCACTCTACAGGGATCCTAGCTTTTCCTCAAGCCCAATCAAAGGATTAGTGTGATGCATTCCGAGATTGAGTCTGAGTGGAAAATTGTCCATGCTGAGTTCTATTAGAAGGTGCTGCTGCATGAGGTCTGTTGTTAATCATATGGCAAAATTATAGTCTACAGAAATGAGAAACAAGTAAACAAAATAATAGAAGTCATTTTAATTATTAGATGATGGGGTTACAAGGTATGTGCCGTTTACCAAAGCTATGATGAACTCTAGCAAATAGAATTTTTAAAATTCTGTGAGGTTCATTCATTTCAACTGAATACTATGGAGTACATTGTTTTGATTATTTTTAAATGTTCTCTAGCAAAGCACCAGGCTTACATTCTGTTCAAAGTGAGAGCAAAGCATTTTATTGAAAGGTAGACAGATTAGTGGATTGGGAGGCTGACTGGCAACCAGGCAGGCAGGACTTGACTCTTCCAATATGGAAGAAGTGAATCAAGTTTCTTTGTTGGAAGAAACAAAGACGGCATGCTTACAGGCCCCAGGAGTACAAAAAGGTATTAAACGTCTTCATATTATTTTTTCTCTAGTCTAACATCCCTGGGCATAGAAACACTCTCAAGGTCTATAGAAAATTTCCTCACAAAAGCTAAAACCCTAATCTTTCCTGCCTTTCAGTTGTAAGCCGTCAAAGGTAAAGTTTTACAAGAAAATGAACTGTCCCTTCAGAGCAGCAGAAGCAGCATATTTTGTCCAAGGTAGAGTTTGATTCAAAGTAGAGTTTAATTTCGATGGGAAAGTTGTTTTCATGCTGCCCCACTGCCTTAGTTTTCAGATCGATCTGTTCATTCTCTCGACTCCTTTAACTAAACCCCAGCTAGAGGGCCCCGATCACACACAAAAGGAGTTGCCCATCGCATGCGTGGATTTAATATTTTGGGAACTTTTACCCTATCTCAGCCTCTAAGACCCTAGCCACCAACTTTGTTATTATAATTGGTAGGGTACTATCTGAGGTTATTCTGCTAGAGCTGTAGGCATTCTCTCTCGCATGAGTTGATGCTCATTGGGGAGGGTGATGTTAACCGGGGAACATCACGGTAAGCCAAAAGGTCTGATCCTAGAATCAGCTTTCCTTCTTTTCAGCAAAATTAGTTTCTTCTAAATGCATGATTTGTCACATAGCTAGATAGCTTGAAGGTTGGCTACGGAAATGAGAAAAGCAGTACCTAATACATCTCCCAAGCCCTACCATACCAGGGAGAGTTTTTAAAGGGGGCAGGCAAGTTAGTAGAAAATAGCACATTCAGATCCAATATGTAGAGATATGCCAAACCATGCCCCCTGTCATCAAATTGATTCCGACTCATATTGAACCTTCAGGGCAGCGTAAACTTGATCCCAAGGGTTCCCAGGGCTATAATCTTTATGGGAGCAGACAGTCTCAGTCTCCTCCCAATAAATCACTGAAGGTCACAACAAAAGAAAAAGGAATGGTCATGGGTATGTAATCAGGAGGTCTTTGTGCATATCTTAGTAGTGTGCTATTTTACTATTCCAGAGGTGTTTATCTATGCACACCAAGAGATATTAGCAATAGCATTAACAGCCCTTTAATGAACTAAAAGTAAGTCAAGGACCATTCTACAGATAGAATTTTAGCAAGAGATAGGGGCTGTTTGAGCGACCACTATTATATCAGCAACATTATCAGATATTTGGACAATAGTGGCAGATAAATTGCAAATAGAATTTTTTTTCTAATTGTAATATGTCATAAATGGGGAAAAATCTGGAAGAAATGACCAGCTTCACTCAGGCCTATCAGTGATGAGATCATCTGAAAGGACAAGTTCCCATGTATGTTAAGAATATTAATTCAAATCTCAGTTTCATAGTAAGCTGTAACTGGATGAATGGATGGACAGATGCTAGCTAGAATTCTAAATCCACCCAGGGCTTATTAGCTAACATATTCAAACCAATTATGCAAGACAAGTTCCAAGTATAGGGTTATTGATCAGACTTCTTCTTTACATATACACTGACCTTCCAAACAAAAAGACACATCTAAATGAGGGATATAATTACTCAATCTCATTTGAGGAATAAGAAAGAATGGACTGACTGGAACTTTGGAGCCTCTTTGCATTCAGCAAATCATCACAAATGAATGAATCCACAAGTGCTAGGTGATTCCAAGGTTGGGTGTAAGATGAAGGCTTTTGATGATTAACTAAATGACAGACAATCATTATTGAGGAATAACACTGAATATTTCCATCAACAAGTTTACCTTACATGAAAGGAATAGAGTATGCGCCGGACCTACACAGACCTGACTAAGATTTAAAAAGTGAGCTGACTTATAGGTAGATAATTTGCAAGTATCCCCAATTTGGTGGAAATGGCTCATTTAAATTTTATTTTTTCAAAACCAATAAGTAAAGTTAAATATAAACCTGTAACCTAAAACTTGTAGGAAGAGTTGAGCAATATGATCTCTTATAGACTAAGGAGAAATGTAAGATACCAAAAATTCAGTCAAATGACTGACACGGCATGCTGACTTAATTAATTTGATTAGGCATTTTCACTTCCAGAATCAGTGATGATTATGATAAGCAGAAAAAGTATACTTATAAAAATATAATATTAAAGAAATGTCAACTAAAGTATTATAGTAAAAAGAAAAAAATGTGTATTAAACACATTTTTCTTTTGTTAGGTTCCTGGAAAATGAACTGAAATATAGTAGAATATAGCTAATTTTATAAACTATCAGTGATAAGCAGGCTCAGAAATTTGAGTTTTATACATAAAAATAATAAGATTAACCTATTGAGTTAGGGCTAAAGGTATTCAATGATATCCAGTGCTACTAAAAAACAATCATTTAATTGGGGGCTCATACAACTCTTATCACAATCCATACATACATTCATCTATATTTGTGTCTTTCCCTATTTCTGATATCCCACGTATTCCCTGTGCTAAATTTCTCAGGTTTGCCCCAATTCCCTTATCGATGTCCCTAAGTTTGACATTTTACCTTGAGGTCCATGGGCCAAGCATATTTGTGCCTTTGTTGCCATCATCATTCCCCAAACAGTTGCTTTCTATGTGAGCCCTTGGTATTAAGGTCTCATTCCCTAACACTCTCCCCCAACCCAAACCCTTGATAATTTATAAATTATTATTACTTTTTCATATCTTACACTGTCTAATGTCTCCCTTCATCTAATTCCCCATTGGCTGTACTCCAGGGAGGAGATTTTATGTAGTTCTTTAAAATTGGTTCCCCCTTTCTACCCCACCAACAGCTCTACAACAAACATGGCAACCTTTGTTGACCCAAGGCCCTGTGGGAGACAACAGTGGAGATGCAGTTTTGGGAGTTCAGGCGTCCATCTCTACCGCACAGGGGAAGACTCTGTGGGTGTGCAGCAGAGCAGTGAGGGGACCAGAGCATGGAGATCTTGAAAGAGATTCAAGGGTATATTTGGGGGCCAGGACATGGAACCCTACCAGAGGTGAGGGTTGACAGGAGGTTACTCCTTGAAGTAAAAAAATGGACTTTGCACTATTTACAGGTTTTGCCTTATTATTATTATTTCTGTCTATATTTTTGAGTATTGTTTTTGTCTTGTAGTTCTTGTTTCATTTTCTTTTGCTGCTTCATTTTTTTGTATCTTGTTTTTTTTGTGCATGGTGTAATTTCTGCAGATTTGTCTGGATAAGATGGGCTAGATGATCAATCTGAAGGAGAAAATGATAGGACTGATGGTTCTGGGGGCATATGGGAGTGGGGGAAGTGATGGAAAGGAGGTTCTGACCAACCAAGGGACAAGGGAACAATAAGTGATACAAAATCAGTGGCAAGGAGGGAGTGAGAGACCTGGTGGGGATTGATCAAGGGTAGGGTAACTGAGACAAACTACTGAAACCCACAGGATGGTTGACTATCATAATGGGACAGGAGTGAGCTGTAAGGAAATAGAGGAAGGAAATAGGGAGCAAGGGACATTTGTAGATAACTAAATACAGCCATGTACATAGGTAAATGTATTTATATATGATGGAGGGGAGATAGACTCATGTGCACATATTTATAGGCTCAGTTTTAAGGTAGTGAATGTACATTGGGTCTCCACTCAAGTACTTCCTCAATGCAAGAGCACGTTGTCCTATTAAATTGATATTCTAGGATGCTCACCTTCCTGACCTGATTGCTGAAGACAAATGTGTGCATGAAAAGATGTGATGAAGAAAACTGATGGCTCCTGACTATCAAAAGATACAGCGTCTGGGGTCTTAAAGGCTTGAAGATAAACCAGCAGCCATCTAGCTCAGAAGCAACAAAGTCCACATGGTAGAAACTCATCAACCAATGTGACCATGAGGAGTCAAAGGGACCAGAAATCAGGCACCAAATAACATAAAATAATATCCCTGTATGCCCACCTTCCCTTTTGGGATCGCTGAAGACAAATGTGTGCATAAGCAAATGTGGTGAAGAACATGAATGGTGCCTGGCTATCAAAAGATGTAGTGTCTGTGGTCTTAAAGGCTTGAAGAAAAACAAGTGGCCATCTAGCTCAGCAACAAAGCGCACAGGAAAGAAGCACACCAGTCTGTGTGACCACGAGATGACAAAAATATCAGGCATCAAGGAACTAAAAATTTTATTAGTGTAAGTGACGGGGCTTACAGGAGGGAGACCCAAAGTTCATCTGTCGGTAATGGACTTCTCTCTACAGAGGTGTCGCAGGGAGGAGATAAACTAGTTCAGGTGTCATTTAGCAATGATAAAACATACAACTTTCCTCTAGTTCTTAAATGTTTCCTCCTTCCCATTGTTATGATCCTGGCTCTACCTTACAAATCTGGTTAGACCAGAGGATATACATTGGCACAGATAGGAGATATAGGGAATCCAGGATAGGTGATCCCTTCAGGACCAGTGATGAGTGTGATGATACCAGGAGGGTGGAGGGAAACTTGACTTTTTATTATTTAATTTGTTCATTTGACAAGGCCAGAGGACTGAGGACAGAGGTCAACTCAATTTCTGGGACACAGGTAAGGTTCAGCCTCATTTTCAATAACCTATTCAATAAAAGGAATTCTCAACATATAATATTTTGATGCTGCCTAGATAGGTATAATATGTTTGAGGAGTTTCTTTGCTACAAAACTAGTAGTAGCATATTTGGGCATGGGTAAAACTCTACCTTATATGAACATTACTAAACCATATTTACTACAGGTTAGATAAAATCTAATTGACCGGGGAAAATGCTAAGATGTTTCTCAAGGTTATTTATACTGAAGTCAATTAGACCTTTAAGAGGCCACTGCCAGAATGCCTCAGGAAATGTACCATAGGGTGTTTCTCTAAAGTGTCAGTCTTTTTCTTTCTTCTGAGGTGACTTTTGTAGAGTTCTCATGATGGAGACAAGCAAAGGATTTGAGAGAGCAATGCTAGCCCAGATTCCCAACTCCGTTAGCCTTAGCGTCTTGGTAGCAGCTTGACTTTTCCTTGGCTCACTTTTATCTGACCTAACTAATTACTGTTACTTTAAAAAACTATAATGTGGTGAATTTAAAAATAAATATTTCATAGGAATAATTCTCTGAAAGGTCCCTACATAGATTCTTGTTGTAAAGAAAGGCAACAAGAATTTGAGAAGCAATGTGTTCAGCAGCTGCATTATCAAGATTATATCCTGTAATTTTTTTCAATCTGAGTATTTTTTTGGTGCACCAATATTATACTTACAGAAATTTCAGAAGGGAATAAAATATACTTAAAGGTTTTGCTCCTAAGTCCTTTTGTTAGTAATGTGACTAAAAGAGTTAGAAAATCCTGTTTGCTTCCATAGCAGGCTATCATCGTGATTAACTCAAACTACACATTTCAAATATGTAAAAAGACTTATGAACTTTCCTTTAGTAAATGTTCAGAGGCGAGGAAAAGGAGTAAGTTCTGCTACAATAATCATAGAGCTCCCCAAATCTTAATTATTTCAGGTATATTATTTCAAGTGTTTTCTATCACTTTTTTCTTTGTGTACCAACAGATATCAAGTAGCCTAAGTGTTTCACAGAAATTTTTTTCTAGAAATTGTATATTCACTTGAAGCTAAATATTTCTAAAAAGACTATTATCTTGTAGATAGGCTTGCTGATATATAAAGTATATCAATAAATCATCAGCATAAATTTTTAAAAGACAAATTAATTTGGAAATGATGAACCTTGAAAATCTTCATTAAAATCTGAGATGAATATAGGAGCTCGGGGAAGCCCTGGTGAAGTATGACAATCCAGGTTAAATGATTTTTTTCCCCAAAGTAAATACAGAGGAATAAAGGCTCCCAGGATCTGGAAGAAAAGCACTGAATACAAGTTTGGAATTCAAAAGTGCACTGTGCCAGTGGAATGTAGAGTGGGTTGTAAATGACCAGGAATTGAGGAATGAGCATGCAGTTGATGCCATTGAATTCCTGAGAAGCATCCAACCTCTACAGTGTGGCTTCTTAACAGGAGAAACCAGTGTTTTGTAAAGGGTAATTCAGAGCGTGGTTAAACTTTCAGAAAGGAAAACTTGAAATAAGACCTTCCTTTCATTCTCATTTACATAAGTATTGGGTAAAATTTTAGCAATAGTTTGATGTGTCCTTTTGAATTTAAATTGGTTCAGTAGATATTCCACTAAAGTCTTTGAACATATGGATGTGCAAATTTGAGGAAATCTAAGAAATAACTTTGGAGATAGGTAACAGGTAACCTGTCTGGAGACAGGTAGTGGGCAGGTTTTAAAAGGTGTAATTAGGGCTTCCATATAGAAAGCACCTTTTCTTATTAAATATATTTTATCCCAAAGTTCAGGTAAAATCATAATAATATTTCAATCTTATTAATTTCTCTCTCTAAATTCCATTTATATAAAATATATCTCCTGAATTAACAGGGTAATAAATACCAAATATAGAATGGGGCAGATCTACAATGGGGCCAATGTGGATTTTCACTGGTTGAGATTGAACTAATGTTTGGTACTTATTTACAGACTTTACTATTTCTGAGGTCTGCACAGAAGCATTATCCCGCATAGGGAAGCTCCTATATTAATTAAGTATTTTCTGGATCTCCTTTACTGCATATATTTGTTACCAGCAAATAACATTTTGATGCTATCCATGTAGCAATTAGAATCCCTGTAGAAAAAGTTCCTGTATTGTTCCTGGAGTTTGTTCATTTTGAAACTGGAGGTGGAAAGGTGATTGTGGTGGAAACCCACTTATTCTTTAATGTAAAACATTCATTTCTCTACTAGACAGGAATATTGCAATAGTGGCAGAAACTGGTTTCATATCCATTAGGGAGTTTAAAATATCTAATCTGAGTAGTCTCTTGTAGCTACTCTAAATCAAGGGCCATTAATTTATTACACTTCATGATCTGCTTTGTTTTTTAAACTTCAGAGAAGCTCATAAGCCAAGCTATTCAGTCCCACAGTGGAAGCAGAGTTCTAATGTAACTGATATCTTTTAACTAAAACTGAGTTTTCCTGCATAGGACCAGATTGGAGGCCATTTTAATTTCTTCATCTAAAAAGCTCTAACTTCAAGTGTTCCAAAAGCTTTTGGAATAATCAGACTTGATAAACATGTAAATACTTTCATCTTTATTTTGTATGCAAAACTGGACTTTTGTTCAGCCAATTTTAGAATAAATGAACATATGTGGTATGTGGATTTGTAAAACATGCAAAGTGCTTTTTGAATGATATTATCCTAGACTAAAAATTCCATTTGAGAAGTAAAATTTAGATAATTGCTTTATTAAAAACAGAGAAAGAAAGTCAAATACTAGAGTAAACTCAAGGGGCTTCTATGAAAATACAGTGCAGGATCAAACTTGATATGTTTACCCTATTTTTCTTATATTATGTGCTCTAATAGTGTGAACACATATATAAATATAAGCAAATATTTATACATCTATATAAACATGTCTATCTGTATGTAGTATATGTACACAATTATACATCAATATAAGGTATAAATATCAACATACAAATATATGCATATTAAACATATAGTTATATATGTGTGCACAAGATTAAAGTGAGTGCATTTTATATGGAAAAGTGCTAATACCTTTCAAGTTTGATCCTTTACTCTGTTTGCATAGAAACCCTTGAGATTACTATAACATTTGATTTTCTTTATGTATATATAAACATGCATAAGGTAAACAAAAGAATAATATATGAAGGAATTGTATTGTTTTTTAAAGTATACAAAGTGCATACATTTCTGTACAAAAATATGTTGCTTTTCTGACCATCTCAAAATGTATCATGGAGACACAGAGCCTTCAATTGACACAGCCCAGTACCACCGTGGGTCCATTCTTTGGCACCATGGGCATTGAAGAAGCCAATTAAGTTTCAAATCTCTCATGGCAAATAAGAGGTGTAGGGAAGCCATAGTTTTAAACTTTATTGAAAGTATGTACAAAGGGTTATATATAATGAGAACAATTATAATGAGAACAATTCATGAATCAGGATCTGCATGAGCACCTACAGATGGTACAGTACCTTAGTATTCCAGATTGCAAGAAAAAGTGAAGCTTTATTGGATGCGGTATACAAGGGCTGTATTTTCAAAGACATGATAGAACACATGGCAAAAAGTCATACTTTCTTGGCTATCAAGTCACTGCTGACTCATGCTGACCCTCTAGCACAACAAGTTTTAGTAAATGGAGCTTAACCAATAGTAGAGAATAATGTACTTGTCATCAATAGCTGATGTCTTTCTGCTCTGTAGTCATCGGAACTCAATACTCTTGCTGCTGCTGAATGCATTCTCACTCTTAGCAACCGGATGGAGTGAAGTGGAATGGCCACCCACTGCAGAAGCCTGAGACTGGAAGCCTGGTCTCTCTCCCACAGAGATGCTAGTAGTTTGGAACGACTAACCTTGTGAGTAGCAGAGAGTATACAGAAGAAGATTCATATTGATAAGCTCTAATATTTGACTAAAACAACCTTTAAAATAGATATGCTCTAGCCTACTTTTAATTCTTCAGTACACATGTGAAATGCCTATTATTTGTCAGACTAGAGATAGTTCTGTAAGATACCAATGCTCAAATACTACTGAGAGCAGTACTCAAAGCAAGACATATTTTCTATTACATTGGGACATCATTTGTGTAATATGAAATAACTTTGACAATAAGTATTCAAAATCCATATCATTTCACTATTGTGTTATATAGTAATATTGTACATAAAATATTAATTTGGAACTTTTCATTGCAAAGTTCCTTTGGATAGTTATTCAGGAAAGCTGTTATGTGGTAAGGGTCACCCACTCTTCATGTTTCTAAAACATTGCTGCATTGCTTATGTAAGACACCTATTTTGGAAGGGATAGTATTACAGTGTTGTTGCTTAGTATCATGTAAGCTGATAAGAAGCATTTTTTTACATTCCTAAAATTGTAGAGCTGATCTTTCTCTCCATCCTCTTGAAAAATCTTAAAGTAAGTGTGCAGAAAAGAGAGAAAACAAAATTTAAGTAAATGATGGTAAAATAATCATCTTTTCAAAGCAGACTAATCTCATTATTAGAAATGTTGAAAGCATATTTTAGTCATAGCTATCTTCTATGTGAGGTATAAGAAACACTTGAATGTATTGATTTACTAAATAATATCCACCTTAATATCTGTTTACACAAAGGAAAACATGCTCCAGGTTAAAAGGAAACACTTAAGAGTCGCTTAGAGCAGTGGTTGGCAAACTGCAGCTCGTCAGCCCTATGCAGCTGTTTCATTGTGAATGTACGACTCTGAAGTAACATTGAAAACATTTGAAGGGTATTCTTTCAGATCACGGTGATTTCATTTGTTAGAAAAACATATTTCAGGGGCTGAGCCCCGGTGGCGTAGTGGTTGTGCGCGGGACTGTGGCCCACTGGGACGGAGGTTCGATTCCAGCAGTGGGGCTGGACCTCCTACTCCCACCACTGGAGAGCAGTGATGCCCCAAAAAACAAAAACATATTTCAGGCTCTTGAGTGATTATAAAGTTGTTAGGAGGGACAGGATTGACTCTTCGGTCTCAAGAGTTCGCCGACCCCTGCCTTAGAGAAAAACAGATATAGTTAAGGGAAAACATGTGACCACAAGCAAAAGATTGAAAGCACAAGAAGAAAGAAGGGGAAATGCTGTTACAATTATGGTGATTTGGAAGTACATATAATGCAGCAAAACATTTTTATAAATTGAGATTTCAGTCAGTTATGTATAAATGAAGCACACTGGTAATGGAAACTGACCATAACTAGGATAATTGGCACTGAGGAAGCCATGAAGAAAGGGTTACATGTACGTAATCCTTATATTTGAAATGCTTTGAAGCTATGCATTCAGTTTTCAAGAACCAATGGTGCTTAAGGAAGAAGTTCAAACGGTATTGAAGCATTAGCCAAGAATCATCCCCTGGGAATTAATGAAATATCCATTGCAATGTTTCAGAGTACTGAAGAGAAACTGGAAGTACTCACTTGTCTGTGCCAGGACATTTGGAAAACATACCCTGGCCCTGGAAGAGATCCATATTTGTGCCCATTCCAAAGATAGGTGACCCAGCAGAATGCTCAAACTGTAGAATCATATCATTAATATTTTACAAAAGTAAAATTTTGCTTAAGATTCAGCAACAAAGGCAGCAGTATGTTGACAGGAAACTGTCTACAGTTCAATCAGATTCAGAAGAGGGCACTGAACACAGAATATCATTGGTGATCTCAGATGAGTCTCAAGTCAAAGCAGATGTTTTCTTGTTTTTCATTGACTTTACAAAAGCATTTGCTTTTGTGTACCACAATGAACTCTGGATAACCTCGAGAACAATGGGAATGCCAGAATGTTTCATTATTCTCATTTAGAATTTGTACAAGGATCAAGAGGCAGGTGTGCAAATAGAACATGACGGAGTGTAAAATCAGGAATGGGGTGTACCAGGGTTGTATCCATACATCATACTGTTCAGTCTGAACAAATCAATAGAGAAACTGGCTTACACAAAGAGGAGTATTGCATGAAGATTGGAAGGATGCTTATTAGTAACCTGAGGTAGGCTGACTGCAAAATGTCTCATAATGAAACTGAGGAACAACTGAAGCACTTGGTGATGAAACCAAGGATTACAGCCTTCAGTATGGGTTGCACCTCGATGTAAGGAAGAACAGAATCCTGACAATTTGGCCAATAGGTAGCATCATAATAATTGAAGAAAAGTTTGATGTTGTCATGGATTTTTTTCTTTCTTGAATCCACAATTAATGCTAATGGAAGCAGACATTAAGAGATCAAAAGACATGTTGCATCATGTGAATCTGGCACAAGAACTTTTGAAGGTATTGAAGAAAAAGAATGTTACATTGAGGATTAACATGCACCTGATCAAGTCTAGGCATTCTCCATTGTTTCATATTCATGTGACAGTTGGACACTGAATAAGAAGATTGTCGAAGAACTGATGCATTTGGATTGTGGGGCTGGAGAAGACTATTGGAAGTGGCATGGACTGCTTAAAGGAAAACCCAATCTGTATCGGGAGAAATAAAACCAAGTGCGCCTTAGAAGCAAAGATAACAAGACTTAGTCTTATGTAATTTGGACATATCGTCAGGAGAGACCAGTTCCTAGAGAAGGCCGTCATGGTTGGAAAAGTGGAGAGTAGGCAAGAACAAAGACTGTTGACAAGACAGATTGGCACAGTGACTACATCAAGGTGTACAAGCATGGGAGCAGTTGTGAGGACTGTGCACTGTTTTGCAATGTGTTAGAGCAACGGTTCTCAACATGTGGGTCATAACCCCTTTGTGGGTCAAAAAACCCTTTCACAGGCATCACCGAAGACCATCAGAAAACACCTATTTCTGGTGATATTAGGAACTGAGACATTGTTCCTGTATCCATCTCCAGGTAGTCTATTCACATGCAGATAGGCCCACATACATGTAACTGGCATGAAGACTGTTACACTATACCAAAGTTCAAAATAAGTTTTTATTTATTTGTAATTATAAAGATATTTCACAATATATAATTACATCTTGTTTTGTGACTAATCACTATGCTTCAATTATGTTCAATTTGTAACAATAAAAGTGTATCCTGCGTATCAGATATTTGCACGATGATTCATAACAGTAGCAAAATTTAAGTTATGAAGTAGCAACAAAAATAATTTGAGGGTTGGGAACTCACAACATGAGGAACTCTGTTAAAGGGTCACGGCTTTAGGAAGGTTGAGAACCTCTGTGTTAGAGTCCCTATGGGGTGAACTAACTCTGGCATCTGACAACAGCACATTTTAGATTTACTTCAAATACTCAGAATGACTTACTTCTTTCAAGTGGAATTTGCTTGTCAACGTGTCATACTGGTTGTTTTTGTATTGCTGCGACTCTGTGAGGTATGTCACAGATGTTCGAGTACCAGCAGGATCTCCAAAGTAAACACATTTCAGTGGGATTTTACAATAAGAACAGACTATGAAGAAGTATTAAACTGGGTACTTTGAAAAATTAGATCTGGAAAACAATGAGTAATGGTGGACCATTGAAAACACTTAGAGCCTGAAGATAAGCCCCACAGATCAGAAAGCACTTAAAATATAACTGAGGAAGTGTCTTCTCAAAATACAGTTGACCATAATGATGTGAACCCTGCAATTATTTCAGTCTCTTCATTTGCTGATTTTAACCTCTTCTACTGACTGGGCATACAATTATTAAAATAAATATTTAATAAATGAGGAAAAGTTCAGAAAGAAAAGCTTGAACAATTATACAACTTAAATAATTTAATCGACATCACTAAATCATGCTTGCTGAAATTGTTGAATTTTGGGTATGTTCAGCTGAGTTCTACATAATGCCAACAAGATAATTTTTAAGTGTCTTTTTATTTGTAACCTCTCCCTTCCACTCCTCTGTTTCCCTCAACTTGTATAAATTATAAGTATAGATTAGTATAAATATTTTTAGATTTGTCCATATTTTTCTTCTGTTAATAATTTAAAACTTAATATGAGATGAGATGTGTTTCATTATTTCATTGCACCACTGACTGATTATCCATTTATATATTTATATACTTGTGATTATTTGAGTATTAAACAAAATTTCATTAGTAGCAGGTTTTATGGGTTTTTAAATTTATGAACATTATTCAAAAACTTTTCTATGGGGTATATTATTCCTTTGAACAAATAGCTGGGAGTAGAAAGACAGGATAATAGAAAGTTTGTTTAATTTCCAACAGAGGATACATCTTTACAAGTAGGGCTAGTGACTTCACATATTTTTATATTTTGCTTTAAGGTATGATAATGGAATTGTTTTGTTGATGACAGTTGCTAGCATTTTATTAATGACTAATGATAGTAAATGGAATTCTAGTTCTGCAGAGTTTAAGGGCTTTGCTGCTAATCAAGGTTTGAATTCACCAGCCAATCTTCAGGAAAAGATGATAATTCACTTTCATAAAAAATGCATATATTCTCCTATCCCACTACACCATTTACTCAGCATTCACATATATTTGTTTATATATGTGTCTGTATATAAATGTGTCTGTTTATATACGTGTCTGTACACACACATGTATAGTTGTTTATAGATATACACATATATATTTGTTTATATACATATGTGTGTGTAAAGCAAGGACTCAGATGCAGTTTGGATCTCTATTGGAATCGTACTCCAGTGCAAGAATGGTTTGTTCTAGATATGTGGTACTAGGAGGTCTGGGGTCTAGTGGTGATGCAATGGATAGCAGTTCAAAAACAACAGCTGCTCTGCAAGGGAAAGATGAGACTTTCTACTCACCCACCTGATATGATCCCCAAAGACAATATGAGTGCATAGAAAAAGTGGTGAAAAAATTTGATGGTGCCTGGCTATTTCAAGATTTAGTTTCTGGGGCCTTAAAGGCTTGAAGCTAAACAAGCAGCCTTCTGTTGGGGAAACAACAAAGCCCACATAGAAGAAGCACATCAGCATCTGTTATAATGAGGGATTATGAGGTATCAACTGGAATATGTATACAAAGGTCAAAAATAGGCAAATAAATCAGTGTAAAGGAGTGTACATGATGTGGAGATCCAAAATTCACCTTAACAGTCCCTTACAGAGGAGCACAAAGGAAGGGATTTTATATCCAGGCCTGCTGTAGCACTGATAAAAGACATACTTACTGTCCTCTAGTTCTTTAGCATTTTCTTTTCCTACTATTATGGTTTCAGTTCTACTTCATTAAAGTTATTAGACTTGGGCCATTGGTAAAATTAAGGTTATTTGATGCATGAAAACCAATGTAGGTAACTCCTAAGAAAAAAAATAACTGGAGTAAGAGTTTCCAGAGGTTTCTGGAAGTGGGGGGGTGGTGGAGCTGATAGCATAACCCCACTCAAAGGGAGAGAAAAAAGAGAATTGTAGGTGAATGGATATACTAGATAGTGCATGATACAGAAATATGGTTTTATATACATATATGGGTTCAGATGGGAGAGGGAAGGTGGGTGGGGCTAAAGGGGAGCAGATATCATGGAGATCAAGAAGGAGAATGTTTTGAAATTAATTGTGGTAGCAAGTGTATAATACTGCTTGGTGTGGCTGAACTATAGAATGTTATAATATCTGTAAGGGTTCCCACTAAAATGTTCTGTTATTTCTAGGTGATATAAGGTTTACTATTAAATATAGTAATGTTATGCACAACAGAACAAAACACTCATGTCATAATCTCTATTTAAGTCCATTTTTGGGGCTATAATGTCATTACTTCTGCTTGAAGAACTTCTTATTTTTTTGTTGATCCTCTTATTTATCAAGCATGATAAATTTTCCAGGGGCTGGACCCTTCTTATGGAATGATTAAAGTAAAGATTATAGTCTTTGAATGCCTAGAGGAAATTAAATTCTGTGCCATATGCTTACCGAGTTAAATTGACTGAAAAACTAAAGCACCATTCCAGATTTGCTTCTTTTACCTTTATTCTATGCCCTTCAGTGAAGTTGCTAAATCATTCCCCCTATTTTTGGTGTTTGCTGAATGAGTTTTCAACATTTTCAGGCTGGTAAGTGAGACAAGTATTCACCTATTTTGTTTCCCTGATTTCAAGGAGTTCTCTTCTCTATATGATATTGTCTGAAAAACCATTTCTTCATTACTGTTGTTGAGTTGAGAGGACTTTTATTTTCCTTTCATTTTAGTTGCAATTCACACTGAAGGTTGCAATCATTGACCTTCATCAGCAAGTATTGGAAGGTCTTCTCACTTTCAGCAAGCAAGGTGGTGCCATTTGGATATCAAAGGTTGTTAGCAAACCTTCCTCCAATTCTAATGTCATGTTCTTCTTCATCAAGTCCAGCTTCGCAGACTATCAGCTCAACATTCTCTTCCAAGAGAGAGTGTCTGAACTATAATAGATGGCACTGCCAGAAGAAGCCTGAGTTGCACAGAAGGTTTTGGTGAAAAGCAGTGCTCCAGGAATTGACAATACCAATCCAAATATGTCAACAAGCAGAAGAAGTACTTAAAGCACTCACTCACTTATGAAAGAGGTTTAAAAGACAGCTAACTGGCCAAGCTGATGGAAGAGATCTGTGATGGGCAGGTTTGTTATGCCAAAATGGCCACAGAAGATTGGTGGGTCTGTTGTGATGGCATGACCAATGAATACACGGGATGAATTGAAGGGCAGAGATAGGAGGGGCTCAGCGAGTCTCATTTGCTTTCGTATCTTCGGACCAGACAGCTGCTTTGTTTGTCCTGTGCCTCGACCTCCAAGAAGCACTACCAGTGGGACACCTAATCATGGACTGTGGAGCTGTGAGTTGAGGTTCCTTCAAGCCCTACTTCACCACGCTCCTGGGATAGACATCTCTTGAGCTAGGGACTGTTGGACTCTGTCATCTGGCTGACTGTTGATGACCTGCTTTGCTGTTTGCTGCCTGTCACCAGATAGCCTGAATTGCTCTACAGAGGACTACTCAGCGGCCCTCAAGACTTAAAGGACTGCCAGTCTTCTAGCTGCCTCACACAAGTGAGTTGCACTGAGCAATCTGTACTGCTTTATAGATAGTTAACGGTTTCTTTCTTATCTTATACACTCTCCTTTCTATATTTAAATATATAAAGAGAATTACAAGTGCCCTGGTTTTATTTCTCTAGAGAACCCTCTCTGACACAAGATCCATATATGTACCCATTTGTGGAAATGATCACTGTCTTTAATATCACATGCAAGTACAATTTTGCTGGAGATCATCCATAATGATAGCAATAATATATCAACCGAGAATTGATAGAAATTCAAGTTGGATTTCAGAAGAAGACAATACACAAGACATATCATTGTTGAGTTCAGCTGGCTCATGGCTTAGAGAAGGGAATAACAGAAAGTTGTTTATTTGCATTTTATTGACAATGCATTTGACTGTGTGCGTCATAACAAACTATGGATAACTTTGAGAAGAATGTTAATTCCCAAGCATTTTATTGTGCAGTTTGTGGCAGTTATTCAACTAGAACAAAGAAACATTGCAAGATTTGAAATCAGGAAATATTTGTGCCAAGGTTGTGTACTCTCATCATTTGTATTCCAACTCAATAAACACCAGAAATATGAATCCAAGGGGCATTAAAATTGTTGTTTAATTTAAATGAGAAGAGAAAAGCACTAGCAACTGTTGCTTTTGAATTGATTCTGACTCATGGCACTCCAGTGTGCTTCACAGCACGCCTACTGGTTAGGTCTCTCTCTGTCTCTCTCTCCAGCAATTTGTTGTTGTCACATAATCCATCTATCATAAAATTCAATAGCTTGATCATATCAAAGAGTTGTGCTATCATTGCCATAATCAATTCTAGAATATTCATATACTCCTTATTATCGTAACTTCCCTGCCATCCTTCAAGAAATCATTTATCTAATCATTATCTCTATAGGTTTTTCTATCCTGGATTTCATATACAAAGAAATATACCACCTCTCCCTAAAAAGCAAACAAAAAACGAATAAGAATTGTAAAGTAAAATGGGGGAAATGTCAATAAAAATAAAATAGAAAATATTTTAAAATAGAAAAAATTATATGGGACAAAGGGAGATTAAATGATACAGTAATGTTTTTACCTTAACTGCATGTGGGACAGTCCATTTACCAGTGCACTCTGCATGATAGTAAGGCTATTTACATGCCTGGTCCATGGTCAGAGAGAATTCACTAGAGACTTAACCCACAGGAATTTCCCCTCCACTTTTTTTGGGTACCTGACTCTTTAAAAATGGATGTGGTAGTTAATTTGAGAGGATTAAAAGCGAAGGGGTGGAGTTTAGCCAGTCAATCAGGTAGGTGCTTGATGACGTCATTTGGAGGTACCATGAAGATAGATAGTTTGCTGGAAGTGGGATACATACTTGTTCCTTGAGAAGGTATATAATAAGCTAATACCTATTAACCTAACTATATCTTCCATCATTTGTTTTACAATGATAGCACGTCTGATGACATGGATATACCTTTGGGTAGATTTGAACCTCCAACCTCTCAGTAGGTAGGGATTCTTAATTTACACAGGAATGTAACCACATTCTCCTATCAGCACTTGGTCTTCCAAGATACTATCAAAAATAAATTACTATCTAAAGATAAGGGTATATTAACTCTGTTAAGGGAGTGCAATGTATAGTAAGGAGAATGGACTGGCAGCAAAAATGAAGAAGACAAAGGAACATATTGAGAAAAATTACAAGAGTCAAGACAGCAGAAGTAAATACCACTATATAAAACCCTGCAATAACAAGGTACAGTGAGAGGTTGCAAGCTGAACAGATATGAAATACAGGATGGGATGAAACCTATGAGTATATATAGTTTTGACAGAAGATATCCATACATAGGTATTTACCTATCTCGCAAATATATTTATGTGTAAATTTGCCCCGAGTGAGCTCTCACTATGACTTTATAGCCATCATTCTGATGTCCATATCTCTTACAGACTCTCATTTTGTTAGGATAGAGGCCATCTAATTTTATCTTACAATAAAAGAGATGCGTTTCATTAACTTGAAGAAAAATATTTAGCATTTTCTTTGCAACTAATATGTATATGAACATTAAGTATATGAACATTAAGTTAGCCTTAACATGAAGAAATAAGAGTCCATCCAGTGCAAATAGCAAGTCCCTGGAGGAGAAATAAATGTAGAAAACTCTGCACTCAGTTCTTCCCTACTGGTGATCGAAATTAATGGTGCTCAGGTTTCCGGCCCTTTTCATTCCTAAATCATGCTTTAAGGAACCCACAAATGGAGTCATAGCTTCTTCACAGAAGTCCAGCGGAGCCAGCATGCTGTCTGAAGTAATGTTCTCACCTCGAGAGAAGGGAGTGGGCTTTTTGAAATTAGCGTGAATGGCTTTGATCTATCCTCCTGCCTGTCATGAAAGCCTGCACTTCATCTGGCTTGTGTTCTTCCTGCCTGCCTCTGATTGATTTCATGTAATCCTGATGTGCTCTTTGTCCTGACTTTTCATGAAGCCAATTTCCTGCAGGTGGTAGTTCATTGCTTTATCATAATACAATGATGTCTTATGGTATCTTTTTTTCTTCAGTCAAGCTGAGGTATTATCTGTGGAGATAATAAAAATATTTTTCCTTAGATAACATTTTAGATATGTCACCTCATTAAATTTCCTCTAAGCTTTTTTGATAGGTTGCAAATGTTACCTTGTCCACTTGAAAAATTGGGAAATGGAGACTTTCCAAGCTATACAATGTGCCTTTAACCTGCAGAAAATAGTGTCAGAGATAGAAATGACATCCTGGAGTCAAGTTCCCATCTCATTGCCCTTTTTCATTAGGTCAAGGTTAGACAGATTTGTTCAGGAAATTTGCCATGAAAGCATGGCAGAAGAGAGTGGTTGTAGAGTAATAATTCTACTCACTCATTAATTCCTCAAAATTAACTGAATTCTGTCAATCTTTGTATATTTTAAAAAGCCAGGGTAACAAAGTAATTAGAGTAGCGAACAGTTGAGCAGTTCAAAATTTCCAGCCACTCAATTGTAGAAAGGAGTGGCAGTAAACTTCCAGAAAATTTTACAGACTTGGGGCCTCCACCTGGTACCACTCCTCTGCCATCTAAGGTCACTGTGTTTCAGAGTCATCTTGAGAGTGGCTGGTTTAGATTGAGGGGAAGAGTTTGTTTCTAACTCAAAGATATTCTTTTACAGAGTAGCTCATTATGGTTTCATTTTTAGCTGAGAATATAGGCTAGCATTTTATACTTTGAATATTACTTACACAAATTTCAACTGAGCACATTATTTTATACTTTTAAAAAGAGTATAAACCTAGTACTGCTGCTAGTCTCAATGGTATAATGAATTTGAAAATGTAGGTAGAAATTCTTCTGGTGGTATACTCAATAGCTTGAAATTTGGTCTCCTGAAAATTTTCTAGCACATGAAAGAAACATCATTCATTTGATAAGATGTGCAATTGGTCTATTTGAAACCAGTCCAATCACTCGGGAGATGTGTTTCTGTACTTTCGTTCACTTTATGTTCACTTCTTAAAACCATATAGCATTTTTTATGTTTTATTTTTGCTTTTAAAAGCAATAATCTGTTCTTTTTATTGAAAAACCAACCTCTTCTATATTAGCTTGACTATATGAGCGTCAGATGAATCTATTTCAATATAGCATAGATTATTTCACTTACTAACTTATATAAGTATTATAATATACAAATGATTCTATCATCCATATTTGAATTGTTAAAATATATTTAATACAACACATTCATGATTTCTGTAGTTCATAACAATCAAAAATAGAAATCTGTTTACTGTGGATATGTGTGTATATATATTATATATACACATACATAAATATATACGCATGCACACATGCACGGAAAACTCTGGGGACATAGTGTGCTACACTGGAGCTGCCAACCATGTCAGCATTTTAATGCACCAGCAGCACCACAGGAGAAAGACGAGGCTCTCTTAAACACTTGGAATCTCAAAGGAGCTGTTCTGCAGGGTTCATTATAAGTTGACAATAGACTCAGTGACACTGAGTTTTGGAGATACACACACACACACTTACAGATATGAAGGGACTTCAAAAATTTCTGGAAAAATTATAGCATATTTTAATTCCATTTTATCATAAACTTTTTGAAGGCCTCTCACACATTTCTAAATATTTGCTTTCTCTATATCAGTTTTCTATTTTTTGGGGGGGAAGACATCACTGCTCTCCGGTGGTGGGAGTAGGAGGCCCAGCCCCACTGCTGGAATTGAACCTCTGTCTCAGTGGGCCGCAGTCCCGCACACAACCACTACGTCACCGGGACTCAGCCCGTCAGTTTTCTTTTCTAATAAAAAAACTATGTAGTCATATGCTCAAGAATAATGAATTGGTTGTGAGTCTTTTGTAGAACTGTTCATGTCTCAAAAATTTTGTTTTGGTTCCAAGGCATCTAAGCAATATATTTATCTATAAGATCTGTGCAAATATACTACAAATTGATATTGCTATTTCTCTCCTTTTATTTTCTTTATAGTTTTTTTTTTTTTTTGCTGAGCTACTCTATTTTACATCTCTCACACTTATGAATACTGTTGTGCACCAGGAGGTCGCAAAAAGTTCATGGAAAATTGAGCTGCTAGATCATGGAAGTTTTTCATTGAGAAAATGGTATATAGTTGGTCATATCTGACCTGATTCAGCTTCTTTATTGTCCCATTATAGAGGACAAACATGCCGCTTGCCTTCTTTTTCTCTCTGACAACAAGCGCTCCTCAAATGAGGTTCTATTCTATCCTGTTTTGGTATTTTGTGATAATGGTCCCACTGCACTCAGAGACAGAAGCCACATTTATGAGGATGTTTTAGAGAAGTTTCAGGTTATTATAAGTCAGGATGAGGAAACAGCAAAGGATTGATCCAAAGCAGTGCTTCTCTTTAGGGAGAAGACAATTCTCTCTCTTTGAGGGTGTGTGGCGGTCATGTGCTTATGTTAATTTCATGATTGAGATGTAGGGTGGTATCTAGCCTGTTAATATGGAGATAGCCATTGAGTAGCCAATGAGGCCTCTGTGTGGGCATGGCTATCTCTTGATACGTCTGGGAAGTCTCGCAATATTTCCCTTGTGAAGTTGAGAGTCTATCTCCCCAGTTGTTGGGACTTAGTCTCAGAGATGATGAATCACAGACAAGACAAGATCGCAACATCTGAGAAGCTGGAGGAGCCGGCGGAGAGACCACACAGCTTTGCCCTGATGGAGCCAGACCTCTGAAGCTGGGGCAGCCACATGGAGACCTCTGCCAGTGATGAGTTGCTTCTGCCACCAAGGGATGCTGTTGATGGACCCTGAGCCCTGGAAGCAAGGAGCCATGTGGAGACCTCTGCCAGTGCCGGGATTCTGCACTCACTGACCTGTGACTTTGTGAGTTGGAAGGAGACTTTGTAGACTGATATTGGGCATATGGGTTAATATCAGACTTATGACTTTGTACTGGACTGGATTCGGATGCTTTCTTAATGTCCTATTTCTCATACATAAACCTTTTCCTTATATCTATATGTGTGTCTATGAAATTCGTTCCTCTAGTCTTCCTGGACCAACACAGGGCCTCTTAGTACTTGTCCCTTGCGCTCTACCTCCATGGGCCACGAAACCTAATGTCTGATCTGCTTCACAACTGTATCATCTCCGTGCTAGTCCTCTGCTTTGCTTCACATTTTGCTTTGTCCCATGCCCCCATGACACTCTATACAGAAACTGTGAACGTGCTGGTGCTGCTGCACTAAGGACTCTTCTTCTAATACTGTGGGATTCTTTCCGTATTTCCAAGATAGTCCTTAAATACACAGAGGAATGGCTTTGACAGATGTGCAGTTTTATTTTTCAGCTGACCATATCCCTAAGGAAATAGAAGGTGGTAAGGTAGAGGATGACATTTTTTTGTGTGTGTCTAAACTAAAACTCCTAGCTAAGGATGGAATCAAGCCTGTCAATCAAGTGGTTGTTTGATAATACTTCCTAGGGAGTGTGCCCCTTTGTATGAATGAGAGGGACACTTGGAACTGATTCACTCTCTACCCTTTTATATTCCTGCAGGCTGTGACTCTCATCCTGACCCTGACAACTGTCATCATCCTGCCATGTTTCCACAACTTGGTCTCCACTGGTTTGTCATCTTCCTGCTTCTCAGGTCAACTTTCTGAATCACTGTTTTACTGTTTTCTGACCCTCAAGTGGGATATGTGGACTAACATTGGACCTATGGACTTGAGTTGCACTTGGCTTGGATGCCTTCTTGATAAATAATCCATTCTTGATAATAAAGCTCTTACACAGAGAGGAGCATCATGGGACTTGTTTCTCTACACAGCTTGGCTTAACACAGATGATGGTTGGGCTCGTGTCTCTAACAAGATGAGGACTATATATCCCAAATGGAATCCTGAGGAACCCATCCAAACTGAGATTATAACCACATGCATAAGCTCTGGAATATATAACACATCACAAAAAGGATTATGGCCAGAAGGATCATATTAATTAACTGTAGCTTATGCATGTACTTGTTGAAGTCCCCTTGTAATACAAATGCATTTGTGTACAAATATAAGTGCAATTTTTGTCCAAAACAAATGCAATTCTTGTAAAAATGCAAATATATTTTTTGATTAGTCCATCAACAATGAATTATGTTCTGATACACTTTTCTACTTGGATACCTTGAAAATTTAAAGAATCAATTTTGGGATTTATTTTGTGCATATATGAAAGGAATCAATTATTGCACAAAGTGTATAGAACTAATGTCTTTGCTACGTATAAGAATAACTTAGTTTAGCATAACCAATGCAAAGGTGGTTCCTATGAAGTGCTGGTTAAAAATATGTCAAATGTCCAACTATTTCAAATCTCTATACTATTTTCATGTTTAACATCTATTAATCCTCATTACCTCAATGTTTTCCTTCTTATCTTTTAGCTTCATAATTCTTTGCAAAGACTGAGCACAGGCATGCCATCAAGGAAACCTTTCATGTGTTTGTGAAAGCTCAAACAAGATCTCATAATCATCAAGTCAATTCTGATGCATAATAACATGATAAAGCCCAATTCATTGGTATGAAGTTGATGTCAATTCATGGGGACTATGTAGGACAGGACAGACTGCTTCTTTGAATTGTGACTAACCCAGTAGGACAGGCTAAAATTGCCACTTTGGGAGTTTGAGCCTATAAATCTTCATGGGAGCAGAAAATTTTGTCTTTTTATTGTAGATCACTTATGGGTTTGACCTACCGACATTGTGCTTAGCAGCCTCATATGTCGTCCACTACATCTCTAGCAGGCTTAAGCCTGGAGGGATCTTCAATCCACATGTCCACAGAGGCTAAAGAAACGAAATCAGACTGGGGCTGCCAGCTCACATGGCTGCAAAAATTCATGAATCATGTCAAACAACAGGCTCCGGGCTAAAAGATAAGAGGCCAGAGATGATGAGACAACCATATACAGAATCCAGAGACTGAGAGGATTTTGCCAGATCATATCCATATATTTAGAACACAGCACAAACTGAAGGAAACCATAACTGGCCCAGCTGATTCTAAATACATTCCACTTAAAACCTTCCAAATTATTATAGGGACCAACTCACTCCAAAATAGACCTTACTCACAGCCATAGAGCCTAAAGTTTGTAACACATCACAAAATTAAGGGCCATAGTAAGTAATTCACAGCACTGCATTATTTAATATACTAAAACTTCTTTGGTATGTTTTATGTCCTATTTGTAGATACATCCTTAGGCAAGTTAGAAATATACTAAATCCTATAAAATTATTATTATGATAAATAAAATGCAAAAGGTATAATCAAAGAAGCTGGATTGTTTTCTGGAAAAAAGAGCATGGCATCAGAATGAGAGGACTGTTTTTTAACAACTAACCATATGCAGAGAGTGCAATGTTGCTTTCTAACAGTGAGAAGGGCATGAACAAATGCTGACAAAAGCTGAAGACTTTTAGCTCTCACTATGGATCTCAACTGAATGTAAAGAAACCAAGATCCTTACTTTGACACCCATGCACACCATTATGGTAAATGGGTAAAAGATTGACGTTGTTGTCAGTGGCTTCCTTTAATTAGATGCATCATCAACATACATGGAAGCAGTCATGAAGAAATCAAATAGCAAAAAAAGAGGGAAAAAAAGAAATCAAATAGCATATTATGTTGGTCAACTCTGCTTTGCCAGGTCTTTAGAAAAAAAAGGACTTTACTTTGAGGACTAAGGTGTATCTGTCTCAAGCCGTGGCATTTTCAATGGTCTCCCATGGATATGCAAGCTAGAAAATGAATAAGGATAATTGGAAAAGAAGCATTTAAGTCAGGGTGTTGTTGAAGAATATTGAAGGTACCACATATAACCAGATAACCGAACACAGTTGTTCGCGGAGAAGTACAATCAGAATGCCCCTAGATAAAGAAGACTATCTTCTATACTTTGAACATGTGTTGTTCAGAAGAGATTAGCCCCTGGAAAAAGAACATTGTCCTAGGTAAAGGAGAGAGTCCGTAAAAAAGAGGAAGAGACTCAATAAGAGGATAGACATAGTGACTGCATCAAAGGATTCAAATCAAGTGATTGTACAGATGACACATGACCAGGTGCTGTTTTGTTCTATTATACATGGGGCTTCTACATGTCTGAAACAAGCCAATGGCACCTCACAAAAATGATAATAAATGGGGTCTATCTTCATATTATAAAAGGGCCTTTGTTAAAAGAAAAATTGACACAGAGAAAAAAATCATAGATACAAAGAAGAATAAGGAAATAGAGGGAAAAACAGATAAATGGGAACATAGAATAAGAGAAAATTTTCCCACAGAAGATTTCTAAATGCGTCAAATCTGTTCATTCCAGTTTGATTCACAGCTAGGAATCAGTATTTTCACTCCAGATAGACTTTCTCAAAGTCCACATCCTGGAAATCAATAAGAATCACCAGGAGATCTTGTTAAAATATAGATTTTTGTTCAAAATTTCTGGGATGGAAAGACAGCTTCTCAGTATAGGTTCAAACCAGAACCAGTTTGAAGCTCTGAAGATGCTTCTTTCTATGGAGAAGGAAGTCATTTAAAAAATAAACAAGGAAAAAGTAACTAAAAGACCAGATAAAATGATTGTCTGCAATGAGTGTGCATCATTTTCCTTGAAAGAATTAAGACTGTTCAAAGTCATTTAGGAATTTTGAAACAAGGAGGAATTAATTTCAACAAGAAAGAGGGAGATTTTTATTTCCCACTTTGGGGAAGCCTGAAGGAAATGGAATGAGGTAGGAAGGATGGCAGAGAGGGATTTGAAAAAGGTCAAATAGGAAATGCCTGGCATTTTTTCAGTGCATTAATAATAACAAATATGACCTAGATTCTCCATGGTGTGATTTTATAATAAGATGCAGGTGAAATATACATACTACACCAGGTGGTAAAAGAGTGAAGGTTATAATGAGAAGGGATGTGATACAACAGAAATGGAGAAATTTCCCTGTATTTTGTTTTGTGGCTTTGTTTGCAATATATATTATTGAACAGCTGCTAATCAGACCAGCAGCTGATCTCTTTTGGCACACAGTTCTCTGTACTTTCAACTAGAATCTGAATCCAGAGATGAAGCAGCAGTGAGACAACAGACATGAATTATTTCATGATGACTTTTTCCTGTCCATCCAGCCAAATCATCTATGAATTTGAAAGTATCCGGATTGAACATCCTTGATATTCAACTCTGCAGCAAAAAGAAAGAAGCATTCAAATTCAAAGACCTCAAAATATGTGGAGTCAGATAAATATCCTTCCCATTATTTTAGTGACTTATCTTTTTGAAAGTCTGGAACCCTAGTGGCACTGTCACATGAGCATTTAATTGCAAACCTCAAGGCCTATAGATCAAACTCAATAGTTGCCCCATGGGAGAGCAAGGAGGCTCTGTTCCCGTAAAGCGTTGTCGCCTTTGAAACCCTATATAAGGTCATGATGAATCAAAAGGACCCCCCATTTTATCTCTAGTTATCTCCTGGCTGCTCCTGCTGGCCCTCCACTGTGGAGAATGTGAAGGGTGCATCTGCCCAGATGTCCCAGATAATTGGAATCTGGTCTATGTAAATTGGGAGTTGATACCGGGAGGCTGGCTCCATGTAGAACTCTTATTTTCTCCTTTATGGTCTTACTATTCTGTGCGTCTTTTCTGGGGAAATGATCAGGAACCACTGCTGATGAAATCATTCCACTGCATCTGCCCTGCTCTCTTCTCTGCAGTCAGCAGGGTCATGGCAACTCAAATCCACTCTCCCAGCCTTTCCTATTGTCACTCGCTCTGACTGGTTGCCGATCAATTTGTTTCACTGCCGGTTTGTTTACACAATAGGTATTTCTCCTTTGATGGAGTCTGCAGAGCTGCCTTTCTTCATCCACTGACACTGCAAAGTTTGCCTCAAGACGGCCAAACTCTGCCCAACTGACTGGAAAGGTGACTAAAATCTGCCATCAAGCCTGCTGTTGTCTTAATGTTTCTCCTCCCACCAGAGCTGAGCTTCATTCTTCATCTTTCTGCTTGAGGTTGCGACGCAAAGCTGTCATCTGTATCTGTTTTGTTTTGTTTCTTGAGACATTGGCATCTCTAAGTCATCATCTTGGGCTCCCAGTTTTCATTTTACTTGGTCTTAAGAAGGGAGTCTCCGGGCGATGCGAGTAATTACTATGTTTTGCTACTAACTAAAAGGTTGTAGGTTGTTGGTTCGGGTCCAATAAGTGCCACCCAGAAATAATCCTGGGCAGCTCATTTCTTAAGATCAGCTATTAAAGCCTATGAAACACATTTTCTTCTCTGACACACCTGAGGTTACCTTGAGTTAACATTAACTTGATGTGCATAGGGGTACCCTAATTGGACCCACCAGCAGCATCTTATTCTAATGAAACAAAGCAATGAACACTAAATAGTCCACTATTTCTCCAGTGTTCCCTAATTGCTTTCAAAATATCTGCAGACCTTCATAATGCTTCATTCACTTGTTATTCCTTATAATTTTTGGTTGGAAGGCACGGCAGGTGTTAAATAGTAAAGTGGGATTTGCAATGCTTATATACAGAGTTCAAGTTTAAAAGGGAAAAAATGGTCAGTAACATAAAAGTATCTGTGAGAGGTCTCAATAACTGCTTCTCTGCCTAGATGACCAATTTACACCATTAGAAGTGCTTTTAATCCACTGTGTCACCCATTATGGAGCTTTCCTTCCTAATCTCACCTTTCTAGTCTATCCCACTCCTAGATAATTAATTTATAAAAATTTAAAACTTCTTAGAAAAGTATCACTTGATCTTAAATGGTCTCTAAGCCCTTCTTGGTAATAACATCATGTGACTCTGGGTTTCTTTCTGGATTCAAGGGGCATGTCTAGTATTTTCTGATTGGGCAGTTAAAAGTATTATGAGTTTTTTCCACTCTAAAAAATGTTGTATTCTCTTCATCACCTCTAACTTGTTGATCTTATGTCTTCCTGCTTATATCTTCTCCCTTTCCTTCAGCCCTTGATATTATACAATAACAGTTTGCCAGTTTCATTGTAAGAGCCTTGAGAAGAAGAAAAAAGGGGTCAAACTTGCATAGGAGATATTTCATGTTGAAGCATTAAGTCTGTTGGCAAAACCAGAATAATTTGCCATGCAGGCTTTCTACTGAATCTTTGAAAATATTTGATGGGAAAAGAAATGCCACTGTAAACCCTCATTTGTGATTAACTCCTCCATAAGGGGTGCCGAATACAAGACCAAGCATATTTCAATAATAGTAGTTTTCTAAATGGAGGCCAGAGCATGTATCAATTTGGTCATCCTGATGTCTGTACAAAAATATATGAATTGTATTTGTTAATTACAACAGCAATAACTTCAAAGTAACAGATAAAAATAAGAATGCCCATTTTTCTCCATTATTCGTATTGATTTTTCCCCTCGAGGTAAATAAAACACTTTCTTCAAAAGAAATTGTATTTTAAAGGAAAAGAGAATAAGATTTCCAAATCTACACTGGAAGACCGCATAAATTGAGCTGTGAGAAGCAACACAAGTGCAATAAATACCTTTCTGCCATAAAGACAAGCTTTTTACAAAAGAACACACCTCTGTATTTTTAGATAGAAGAGATATTGTCTCTATCTTTTATATGAAGAATCCAAACCATTATTTTTTTTCTCACAGCCTCCTTTCATCCCAGGTAGATGCAAGTTGATTTAATAAGCCATTATATCAATATATGTATTATAATCTGCAGTATGCCAATCTTATCCATTAAAGCTATGAAAGACCTAAGGAGAGATTTAAAATATTTATTCTTCTTCAAAACTCGCTTTAAATTTGCAAACTCAGCAAGGGATTATTTAAAATCAATAGAAAAATGACAAAACAAAATAAATAAATATGAAGTATCAGTTTTGTTCCTTCATCCCAAACCCTATGTGATGGGTAGGTTTGTTATGCCAACATGGCCACAGAAGATTGGTGGGTCTGTTGTGAATGCACAGCCAATGAGCACACGGGATGAATTGAAGGGCAGAGATTGGAAGGGCTCGGCGAGTCCCGCCCTCTCTCTTGCTTTCGGATCTTCGGACCAGAGAGCTGCCTTGTTCGTCCTGTGCCTCGACCTCCAAGCAACACTACCCATGCGACACCTAATCGTGGACTGTGGAGCTGTGAATTGAGGATCCTTCAAGCCCTACTTCGCCACGCTCCTGGGATATACATCTCTTGAGCTGGGGACTGTTGGACTCTGTCATCTGGCTGACTGTTAGTGACCTGCTCTGCTGTTTGCTGCCTGTGATCAGATAGCCTGGATTGCTCTACAGAGGACTACTCAGCGGCCCTCAAGACTTGAAGGACTGCCAGTCTTCTAGCTGTCTCATGCAAGTGAGTTGCACCAAGCAATCTGTACTGCTTTATAGATACTTAACTTTTTCTTTCTTATCTTATATACCTTTCTCTATATATAAATATATAAAAAGAATTACTAGTGTCCTGATTTTATTTCTCTAAGAGAACCCTGCCTGACACACCCTATTTTTTTAACGTCCTAAATTTGGCCAACATTTGTTGAGAGTGTACTTTATTATTAGGCCAATTATTGCACCTTATTTACATTACTGAAGAAAGATCCGTTTTACCCGTTTTGTTTTAAAAACAGGCAGAAGTGACCTATGCTCTGAAGAAACATCATATGAAAGGGGACAAGATGAGTTATAAGAGTTTGAGGTTTTAAGAGAATTTCCTTAATTTACTAGCTTCCTTTCTCAGTCTCCACACAATTCTTCAACTTCAGTAAATCATTTGTTCTATTACATCCATGTTTGCATGAATCAAGCAGATGTTTTCAATAGCGTTATTGGATAAATTTTGACTAAATCAGTACAAACAAGTCTTGCCATTCAACTTTTGTGCACCTCTGGACAAGGGGCCCTCTGGAGCTTATCTTCCTGCTCAGGATCTCCTTATTCAGAGTAAGTTGCCTCCTGTAGAGACACCAACACCATGTGGTGTGCAGAGAAGTTGTGTGAAAGAGCAGCATGTAGCCAGGCATACAGTGCTTTCCTGATTTTTACAGTAAGATTTTAAGAATCACTTGGGAAGATTAAGAAACAGATTATTTGGTCGTCCCGAACAACCAAATCATAATTCTCAGAGATAGAAGTCAGGAAAATTGGTTTTTATTAACTTCCCATGTCTGATTTTTTATAAGGCACATTTATGATACACTGCAAAATAAAAAAACCTTAAATCTTTCTGAGGAAGGAACCATTTATAAGTAAAATCATTAATTCTTGCTGCAATTGATGTACCTTCAGTCTGGAGAATCAGAGAAGACTTTAGTGATCTCAGTAGAAGTTCAGAAACTTGAAGGTGAGGTTACAAAATCTGAATCTTCCTCATATTCCCTATGAGAAAAGTAATAAACAATCATTATTCTTTTGCAAGAAGCAGGGGATCAAATTAACCTTTTTAATTATTTAAATACTGAAGAAGTCCTTCTGAAAAGTGGTTACACACTGAGTCCAAATGTTTTTACCAACCACCAACAGCTCTGGGGATAAAGAAAGGGCTCTCAACTCTGGAATGAGTGTTAGTCTGGAGAAATCCCAGGGCCAGATCCCCCTGAACTAGAGAGGGACTATGAGTTGACATCAACTCAATGGCAGTGAAAAGGAGGAGTGAAATGTATGTTCTGTGAGTGGATCCCAGTGCCTTTAATAGTGGTACTGTGGTCTAGGGCAAATAAGATCATCTATGGATAAGTGGGCACTATTTTGGCAAAAGTAATAAACATATTTTAAACTAACAAATTATCTCACAAGATACATATCCAAGTCATCCCATAAAAATACCTATTGCAAAAAAAATACTTATTGCAATGAGTTACACCCTCACTTGTGATTTACAACACTGCAATGAAAGTCATATCGTCGTTTCCTGATGGAAGAGTAAAACCAATGTCTCCAGCCCATTCTGGATAAAGTATTCTATGGATTTATTAATCAGATTATAGTTTACTTTCATGTTATGCATGTCTTAACAAGTCCTGCTAAGATGTATATATTGATTTTAGTAAGTCTTTATTTGAAAAAGTTATCTAGGTAAAATATTGTTGGTTTTAAAATTAAATCTTTCATACTTGGCTATTCTCAAGTGCGTGAGATAAAAATACTCTTTCCTATACATTTTGAAAAGTTGTCATTCCTTTCCCTATGTACTTCATATTTTTTCACTGTGCATGATTTTTATAAACTTCAGTCACTTTTCTACTTTTTTAGGGTTGTCTATACTTCTTATCATATTTACCCTTTTGTTATTTTCCCAGAGCTATAGTAAATCTGCCAATGTCTTCATTTCAGTTCAAGAACTATTTATTGAAGCTGTGTTGTCAGACACTATTTTAAGGCCCTAAGATATATCTCAGTGAATAAAATGGGAAACTATTTCTTGATGATGCTTCAAGCTGAGTAACATATTCTATATTCATTAGGTTATTTTTTTAAGTATGTTTGAGATATTTTGACATCCAAACATCTTAGAAAAAGAGGTGTGAAAGATCAACATATTAAACCCACATGCTCCATGTGGCAATTGCTTAGCCTGGTTTGAATTCTTCTGACAAGTATCTCCTCTGTTTAGAAAATTTCAACTGTCACAAATTATTCTAAATTTTGAGCTAAACTTGAGGTTTGATGCTCTTACATGTTCTGACTAATGGTAACAGTAACTACATTGGATGGTATGGCGCCAGCCTGGCACCTGACCGCAGGTCTTTATGATGAAGAAGGCATGCCCCCCAAACATTCACTCCTACCACTTGCCAAATTATGGAGACCATATTAAACCTCCACATCAGTTAATGTGATTACTGATATATTTTTGCTTTTCTCATTTTGCATTTGTACTTTTTTCCTTTCTCTATAGGTTGTTAACTTCAGTTGGCATAATGACAATTTTATCATTCTGCCCCTTTCCTCATTTGTTTCATGTTATTTTTTGAAGCTACCAGTATATTTCTTTCATTTTTAACAATATTGAGCTTATGATGCATTCATTCTTTATATCCATTTGTATCTTATTTTAAATCTCCTATAGACAGCCAGTATTTTTATAATTTTTCCTATTTTATTAAGAAATATCTGTTTATTTATATCATAGCTCTTTTTCTGGTACTGATTTTACTTTTCATGCTTTCTCTGCTTTGCTTAGTGCTTTCAAGGAAGGTCTGTGATTACCAAAGTTCCCATTTCTTTATGTTAGAAATGAATCTATGTTTGCTTTTATTCTTGAATAATAAAGAATTACAATTATAAGTTTAATTTCAATCCTCCAAAAACATTAGAAATATTGTCACTAATTTCTTGACTTTGTTATTGTTGCTGAAATTTGCATTATTGCACTTGTCATATAGGTGAGTATATTCAATTCTCTGGCCCATCCCTTTGTAAATTCTGAAACTTATTTTTTTCTTTCTGTTTGGTGTTGCACACTTTTACCACAAGGTGTTTTTGTTTAACCTACTGTGACTTATTTACTGTCTTTATTCGATGACATTATATATCCAAAGACCAACGGCCAGTTTGTTGATTCTGATACTGAATGACTCCATTAAATATGGGAGAATGGAGCTTGTGGATTTCTGGAACTCAGCATTGTCCCCAGGTGCTGCTAGTGGCTTTAAATTGCTGACATTTTGGTTAGCAGCCTGATATAAAACCTTCTAAGCCACCAAGAATAGATAGCAATGAAAGATAGAGAAAAAATGGAAGTTGTCAAGGTTATCATCTTGCTTGGATGACCAATCACTGCTCTTGGGAACAGCAGTTGCTGGACCAAACAGTACATTCCATTGGGTAAATCTACTACACAAGACCTCTTTAAATGCTTCCTCTTCACCTTCTCAAAATTCTTCTAGACCTAAATGAAAGTTTTTAATATTTATAACCTAACCATATTTGGATTCACCTTTCATGTTTTTATGAGTCTATATTTATGATACATTGTTATAAGTTATTTCTTCAGAAGTTATTCTAGTATAATCCTCAGTGGGGTATATATCTGTTTGCCTCACATATAGCCTGGTCATTATTTTCTAGAAATTATCACTATATGCCTCTGTCATGTACTTGACAAACTTCAGTCTCAAAGTTGCACAGCTTGTCTCTGACAACTCTTTAAGATAGTCAATAAAGTTATCAACTAAAAGTGGAGAATGTACATTGACCTAGAGATCACTGGATGCTTTACTCACGGTCTATATACATTAGTGAAGTTTTTGAAATAATGATGAAAGCACAGGGAATTTACCTTGGCTTAACAGCTAGCTGTATTTTTCCTGCCAGCCATTAACCCCAGCCAATACCTGACTCCTAGGTCATTACTGTAATTACAAAGCACACATTTAAAAACAACACTTAAGTATTAATGTATCTTTTGCTTTCTTTAGTTTACTTTTAGATGGCATTTTAATTGGTGTGTGCAGAGGGATTCTGGAAGTGTGTAAGTCACTTATTACTTTAAAAGTAGCTGATTAAATTATTTCATTTGTCAGTTATATTATTATAAATAACTTGTACTTTTAAGAAAAATTGGAGTAATGTGAGCTTAACGGAAGTTGTGTTTAATTATGAGGGTCATACAGTAGTTAAATCGACTGCAAGTTTACTATTAAATTGAAAACACAGCTTCTTAGGAACATCTAACTCTGGCAAAGAAAACTACTACAATGTAGTCTAATCATATGGTGTTACAGATGGCACAGAGAGATTGTGCTTTTTATTAGTCCATTCAAAAGTAGAATCGAAAGATAATCGATTTTTCCACGGACTTTTTGAAGTTATATCCAGCTCAGAGGTAGAGACAGAAAAAAGAGAGACAGGCACAGCCCCTGTGGAGCAGAAAGTAAGTATTAGACTGCCAGCTGCAAGCTCAGGAGTCAAGGCTCACCAGCTGCTCCTCAGTAGGTGATGGCACTCTTGGTCCCCTTAACTATTTACAGCCTGGGAAACCCGGTCTAAAGGTTCCAGTACGTCCTACCCAACTTCCTGGCAGTGTTTTATTTATTTATGTTGATATACACAGTGATATGCTATTCCTTAGAGTATTGAAAAGGAAGCTTATTACTTGGTGGCCTAAGGTATGCCTGACTCAAGCCATGGTGTTTTCACTCTCTTTATATACATGTGGAAGTTGGACATCAAATAAAGAAAACCAAATAAAAATTGTTGCATTTGAAATATGGTGTTGGCAAAAAAAAATTGATGTTATTTATTAGTTATAAAAATGTAAGTAACTTATTACTTGGATTGCCAAAAGACCAAACAAATCTGTCTTTGAAGTACAGCCAGAATTGTACTTCATGGCAGGGAATGGGAGAAATGATGAGCTCATCACAATGAGTACAAGAGAGAAGACAAAAATTCAACTGCAGTGATAACTGAACAACTTTTCTTAATATGATGGAACTATTGCATTGTATTTTATGGAAATTTTATGACAAAAAGATTGCAGCCAAGAAAACCTGGTGGAGCAGTTCTGCTCTGTCACCCAGCATCTTAATAAGTCAGATCCACTTTTCAACCTGGTGGAAGCCAACAGCAATCAAATACATTTTGTGCGTGAGATAGCTAATATGCTGAGACAAATGAGAAATTTGTGACTTTTTCACCAGAATCTTTGCCAATTTCAATGTAAGAAAAATTGAAGTAGTATAACAGGCTGTACTTTGAAGATGGTTATCACTTATACATTGGATACACAAGAACCATTGTTTTCCAGAAGAGCGCATTTCCCTTTTAAATTAGAGTTAACATTTAAGTTTTCCATAAATGCAATTAATGATATTAATTAAAAATACTAAACTATGTAGATCATCTTGTGACACAAACTAAAGATATAATGCTTCAATGATAGACCCACAGTATTTTGAATAAACCTGACTGGATATCTACCAGCATAATGTTGTAAACAACTACTGTTGCTCCATTTTTTACATGACTACTAAATAAAATGTTTCAGAAAGAGTTGGTAGGAGGGAAATGAATCATGATGATCCTATAGGCCAGTGGTTTTCAAATTTCCTAGTGCCATGACCCCTTAATACAGTTCTCCATCCCCACCATAAAATTATTTTCATTACTACTTCATAACTGTAATTTTGCTATTGCTGTGAATTGTAATGTAAATATCTGATATGCAGATGTCTTTTTATTGTTGTAAGTTGGGCATAATTAAATATAATTTAAGCATGGCTTCAATCACAAAACAATATGTAATTATATATCGTGAAATGTTTATGTGTTTTCCAAAGGTTCCAGGCAACCCCGTTGAGATCTGCTGCTATAGGGCATGGTCGAACTACCCTGTTGATTTATGAGGCTAACTCTTTAGGGGAGTACAATGTTTCATCTTTCTTCCTTTGAATGGCTGGTGTTTTGAAATACTAACCTTAAAATCACCCACAACAACCCGCAAAATTGGTTATTTCCTTCCAACACTTCTCCCCTCTGCTCCTGGAATACCTCAGAGTCTGGATAATCCACAACTGTACAATCAGCTTCCATATGGTCCCACATGGAAATGTGAAATTGTGATGAGTGGATTTTTCCGCTTTTGTAGCTCTACTCATTGAACAATAATAATAATTGAAACGTGTATTAATAAAATTGACGATCCTTTTTCCTTGCCAAAAGAGACTTACAATTTTGAGAAAAATATCTTAAAATGCTTTTCCTCAATCTTGGATGCTAGAAATCCCATAACCCTTCTCACTGTGCAGGACTCAGTTCATACTCATAGCGACCCTATAGGACCCTACACCTGCCCCCACAGGGTTCCCAGACTGCGAATGTTGACAGGAGTATAACGTCTCATCTGTCTGCTGAGGAACTGCTGGCAGTTTCAAACCGCTGACCTTTTGGCAGTACCTTACCCTCTAACCCACTACACCACTAGGAGTCAAAAATACAGCATGGCAAACAACATTCTGTCTGACTACTACAAAAATAATGATTTTTATCAACTCACTCGTGGCTTAGTGCTTACATCTGTGGCTGGAAACGGTAGTTCAGCCTCTCCATGGGAGGAAGACCGGGCCTTCTACTCCCATAAAGAATTATAATCTCTGAGCCTCACAGGAGCAGTCCTACTGTGTTCTGCAGGGTCACTTTCAGTTGGCAGTGAGCCAGGTTTGCTTTCTTCATATCATTATGTAGCACATATGGATTCTGCTAATTGACGCCCTTCTGCCTTTGAGAAAGCCTGTAGGTAATTATATCACGTGAAATGGTTTTCAGCAGTATGTCACTTCTACACTACTGCTTCAAATTTAAGAAATCGTGAATGTTTCAGTCTAATTGCTTCTGATACCACGTTCCAGTATCATTTCCAATGAACAAAAGACTCACTGTATTAGTCAAATTAGAAGAAATTTTACTTAATAAATGAATGTTATTGAATTGCCTCCTGGTGTAAAAAATAAAGTTTCTGTTCATTTATGTAAATCTATTAACTATACCATCACTATTTTAATAACTGGCAAACACACACACACACACACACACACATACACGCAAAGAAATACGAGTTTTTTTTTTTTATCTGAACAAAGAAGGACTTAGTCCAGATCTTGGAAAGCAAAGAAACCAATGGTGAACTATATTGCAAAAGTCACTTTATTGCAAAATAAAATAGAGCTTGACATTTTGACCTAATTCTACTTTTTCAAGTCTTTAATATTCTGCTATCATTAAGGATATTTAAATAAGGAAGGCTACTCTGATACCTTTTGCCCTTTTTCTGTTTCATAGCTTTCACTTGATTAAAAGTGAAATTAAAGTTTTCTCAACTAGAAGCTCTAATGGATGAGTGAACAATAAATAAAAATAAACAATGCTATTGTTTTCCTCAGACAAATTTAGAGCAAAGGCATTTCCTGTATTAGAAAAAATATCTATAACTACTTCCCAAGTAACTTTTAAGGAAAATATTGTCAGAAATTAGTATGCTTTGAAGCAACTTTGACCTTTGATTTCTTCATGTCTCCTTATCAACAATGAAGCCCCAGTGCACAGTGATTAGAGATTGGGCTGTGACCAGCCAGGCCAACTCTTGCAAACCACCAGGGGCACTGCAGGTGAAAGACCAGGCTTTCTGCTCCTGTGGAGTAAGTCTGCGAAACTTACTGGGGCATTTCCTTACAGGGTCACCATGAGTTAGAGTTGCCGCGATGGATATGTTAATCTGAGTAAACTAGAGAAACAAATTCTTAAAGATGCATATGGATATAAGGGAAAGGTTTACATACAAGAGGAATCGAACACTGAGAAAGCATTCCAACACAGTCCATTCCAAGTTCATAAGTTCAATATTAGCCCATATTTCCAATACCCTTCTATAAAGTCTTCTCTGGGCTCATGAAGCACATGCAATGGTGCCAGGATAATCACAGGTCAGTGGGTGCAGTCTTGTGTGTCCAGTGGCTGTAGAAGCAGTAGAAGCATCCCAATGCTGGAACGGGCCTCTCCATGGCTCCTCATTTCCAGGACTCAGAGGTCTCCCTGTGGCCTCCCAAGCATCTCAGCACTGGAACGTATCTCCACATGGCTTCTCCAGCCCCAGAGGTATGGTTCCATCAGGGTAAGCCCATGTGGCATCTCCAGCTTCTCCAATCTCCAGAACTCACAGTCTAAACGTGCCGTGGTATCTTGTCCATAGACCATCTCCAAGAGAATGAGTCGATAGTCTCTCACTTCCAATTGGGAAATATCACGAGACTTCCCATAATTCTCAAGAGAAAGCCATGCCCACACAGTGGTCTCACTGGCTATTTCCAGATTTACACTCCTACACTCCCAGTGCTGAAGTTAACACAGATAGGTGACTGCCACAATGGAATGACATTTGGTTTTGTTTCTTCATTCATTTATGAGAATCCTATAGCTTTCTTCATCACAAAGATATTGGAACATGGTATCAGAAGCAATTACACCGAAACATTCATTGTTTCTTAAATTTGAAGCGGTAGTGTAGTTAATTATTTCAATGGATCTTAACAAGTCAAATAGAGTTTATTGCCTTCACTCATTTACCTCAAGCTGGCCAAGAGAACAGGGAAGTACTCCATTTCAGATGATCAGTTTAATTTATTTAAAAGAATATTGAGTCACTTGATTAAACTTTGCATTGACAAGACAACCAGACAATATCAGTAACACCTCTCTTCTGGAATTAGCCACGTCTTTCTCCAGTCATGAGTCTCTCAGCCATGTGATCCCTTGAATTCTGTCTCTGTGGGCTAGGAAGTTAGTCCAATCTTCTGGCTTCCAGCCCCATAGTCTTAGCATTTTCCCTCTGTTCTGTCTCATTGTTTCCTCATCTTAGCATCAAATTTCAGTCCCGTACCTGTGTTCTGTTCCACAGTCTCCTTCCATAGCCTCTAGTCTCAGACTATGCAACTTCAAACAGAATATCCTACGTGCTCTTTCAAGGCGTTTGGTAGCTCTCTGTCTAATGGCTCTTATACTCAGAGGAATGGCTTTGAGGTATGAATTTTCTCTTTCAGCAAAGTATTCTCCTAAGGAAAAAAAGGAGTATAACTTTTTCATACACTCCAAGAAATTATAAATTTAATCCCTCCTTAATATCCTTAGCAGAGAACTCTTCCAAAATGAGAATACAGTCACAGGTATAGAGTCCAGAATCATAATACACCACATAGAAATTATGGCTAGAAGGATCTTTGTAATTGTCTATATCTATTTTGGTGATCTCCTGCCTTACCCAGAATGATGTTTTCTTTAGGGACTATTCCCTCCTGATAACACGTCCAAACTATGTCAGACTGCCTCACTATCATTGCCACCAAGGAACAATCTAGCAATGCAATTGCAAGGATAGATAATTTTCATTCTTCTGTCAGTCATAGTTAGCTAGTCAGAAGCTGGCAAGGGTGATGGGGTGATGATGGAAAGAATCTGGCAGAAACTGTAACACAAAAGAAAGGTAAAGACACATTTCTGCACATAACTGTCCCAAACAAAGAAAGCTGACAGGCAGAATAAGACACTGTCCCTTACCAATGGAAGAGACCAGAGAGGCTGGGTAGAGAAATACAGGCTATTCGCACTACTCCATGGTGACTGAATAGACATTTGAGTTCTGAAACAGAAACATAGCAAGAAGTCTGTGGTACTGCAGTGCTGGGGTGCTACACTATTCATACCTGGGAAAAGGAGGTACACTAGAGAGGACTAATCAATAGCAAAAGACCCACTATAAAGCCAACCTACACTATCAGTCAGTCATTAGAAGCATATATTGTCTGTCTTTCCATCTTTCAAGACCTTTTAGTCTAGTTAAGGAGCCTTGGGTGAACCATCTCTATGGAACCTAGCAAAAACTGCAAGGATCCCCAAATTCATTAGTCTAAAGCAAAGCTCTGGGAATTCATCAACTATCAATTAAAATGCCTCCGTAGGCTGATGAAGCACTGCAAGTGCTCACTCCTCTATGCTAGGAATTTGGAAGGCAACTACTTAGCTGTTTGTTAGACTGAGTCGACTAGAGAAATCCAGTGACACTCCTACCTGTGCAAGATAGAGCTCTATATCAAGAAGCAATTATACATGAAGCCCACACCGAGGCTCCATTGGCTATGACCTGATTGACAGGCTAGACTCCATCCCTTCACTCAAGGTTGAGAGTAGATTATTTAATTGCCATAACATGCAAGTACACATTTGCTGAAGAAATAATTCCATCCTCATAATTGTTATGCTTGAACCTTTTGTTGCAGCCACTGTGTCAATCCCAACTCTATACTGATAAAAAAATAAGAGAAACCTGTCTACCTGATAGGAAGCCTGATGGGGTCACGATTTTGCATTGGGCTATTCCTCAGAGGTCAGCAGTTGGAAATCTCCAGTCAGCTCCACAGGAGAAAAAAAGAGCCTTCCTACTCTTTTCATGGGTCACAGTCAAAACCCTCAGGTGTGATTCTACCCTCTCCTCCAGGGCTGCTCTTGTTCAATATCGACTGGATGACAGCGAGTCGGATTTTCTGTTCTGATCTCTATGAGGGAGGAAAAAGCACCAGAATTAGAAGAGGCTCATGAATTATCTGTAGCATGACTATGGAACAATTAATATGGAGAAAGATTAATTAAAAGAATAACTATGAGATTGAATTTTAATATGTTGTCTTTAAAAGGAAATTATGATAGTGAATGAAAAGTTGTTAAATATTGATGAGCCCAACTAACGTGAGAATAAAGAGTGATTTTGTTTCAGAGGTGTAAACTAAATATAATAATTTTAATTCACACTCTTAAATTAAATATTTATTAGTTTTAATACATAGAATTTAAAGATTAGGCCTCATACCTTTTTCTTTGATTTTCATTTAAGGAAACTTTATTCTTCTTACAGGGACTCTATCCATTATGACGGTTTAATTATTTAATTCTCTTTCAAATGTGTCCACACAAACTATGTGTACAGTTTGACTGAACTTTTAAAAAAAATCTCATAAAGAATTGTATTCATTCGTTTAATTTTGATTGTAAATTAGATGGGGGCTTATATTTCAGATCACATAAACTTGTGTTGATCAGTCTATACTACTATCAAATCCTCAAACAAGTCCCCCTCCCTTGTTCCTTGATTTCCTTTCTCCTTCCTTTGGGATCACGATTTTCCCACTTCACCCAAGTCAATACCCATTAACAGTCTAGACCATTTTCCCTCTATACCTTACCAAATTCTATTCTTTTTTTGTATAAAAAGCATCTTTTTTTTTTCTTACAATAGTGGTCACATTTGTTCTTTTGTGACGACTACCTTGCCTCAATATAATGTTCTTGAGCTTCTTCCATGTCATCAGGGACTTTGTGGCTTCATTGCTGTGTTCTCTTTTTGTTTGTTAGTTTTGTTACATATGGCATCCCATTGTGTGTATGCTCCAAAGTATCTTTATCTGGTCTTCTACTGACAGGCATTTGCATTGCCTCCATCATCTTGATATTGTAAACAGTGTTGTAATGAAAACATATATGTTTACACCCATTTGTGTTATTAATATTATTTCTTTCAGATATATACTCAGTAGTCATATCATTGTGTCATATAGAATTTCTATTCCTAGTTGTTTGAGGTAATACCTTATAACTTTTCACAGTGGTTGTACATATTTGCTCCAATCTCTCTGTAGCTTCTCCAGTATTTTTATTTTATGATTTTGCATTTTTCTTAACTTGACTCTCATTGTTTGTGTAAGGTGATAGCTCAGCATCATTTGTATTTGCATCACATGCTAATTACCATGAGTATATTTTCATATGTTAATTAGCTATGTGGATGGTGTCTTTGATGAACTGTCTGTTTATATCCTTTGTTCACTTATTGAATTACTCATTTTTTTCTTATTGAGATATTGAAATTTTCTATAGTTTTAGAGATTAGTTCCTTGTCCAGTGAGTCTTTTTTTCAGAGACTTTTTTACTACTCGGTGTTCACTTTTTATGCTTTTGGTGAAGTCTTTTGATGCACATAAGTGTCTTATTTTAATAGGTCCCAGTAATCTACTTTGCATCTACTCTGTGCATATATTTTGCCATTCACAGGGACCTTAAATTAGTCCCTATTTTTTTCATTGATGATCATTAGAGCTTTGGGAGCTACATTTAGGTCTTTGATCAATCTTAAGTCCAAATTTATGTCAAATTCAACACACTTGAATGAAATATCATACTTATCTCCTCCATGTGAAGCAAAACTTTCTTGTTTCTCCACTGCTTACCAGAAGAGTTCTTATTCTTTATGCCATGACACAGTAGACATTTCTTTCTGCTCTCCTTTCTAAAATCTATCTTAAATTATTAAGATTTAGCAGATTTACTGCTAAGATATTACATATGTGCATGATCTTTATTTTTAATTTTAATATTGTTTACCTATGTGAAAATAAAGATCTCCTGCCTTATTTTTTTTTCATTTTCAACATCCTTTCCACCTCACTTCATAAGCTCTATAGAGGTTTGTCACATAAATCTTTCCAGAAGAGTACTTCTGGTTAATGAATATTTAGTCCACTGTATTTTTCAAAATTTACATAACTGTAGGTCTCTTGGGATCTTTGGTAATTCAGTGCTCTCTCATAAACTGGGTATGGCTACTTCCAGAATACTAGTCATGTGCAAAGTTTCTTGTGGAAATAATGCCTTGACCTTCTAGTCCTTACGCATTCATACCAATAGAACCAACTATCATGGGTGTCACATATCCCAGTGACCATTACAGCAAATTATATTCCAGAACAAGTATCCCATGACCTATAACTTGCCAAGAATACATGGCTTCACTGGGAAAATCTAGAATTTTGTGAGGCCTGATTTTTTTTCTACCTAAATTTAATTGTCCTTTAATTGGTTTTTGAGAGATCGGATATTTTTCATTTTTTGTTGTTGCTCAGTGCAAACTTGTTTCAGATTTGTCATATGTACCTCCTGACTTGGTTGCCTTGTGAGCAATCCTGCTGACATAGAGGTCACTCATTCAGCTTCTTACTGTATAGGGCATTCAATGACCAGAGTCACAACTTCCGGAACTCACTGGGGCAGTTCTACCCTATCCTTCTGGGGCCACTATGAGTTGTTCTTAACACGATGATAGTGTATTTGGTTTGAGTTATTTTATATCCCTTTCTCACAAAGGATTTCCATGTGAGAAAAAGAAATAATTCCACAAGTAGCTTTATTTTGTCAGTCTTTTGCTTGAGGTGCATGCTTTTTACTGTGTTCTGCCACAGAGTACTCTAATTGCTTCCCTCAGCATTTTACCAATATACCTTTTTGCTCTTATTATGTTTCTCTATATAATATCTCCAGTGAGGATTGTCTTATCATTGCTCAACACTTCAAAGATGAATGGCCTCTCTTCTTTCCCCTTTGGCCAGCTTACTTAGGAATGCCCACCCTCAGTTAAAAAAGTCCCTCCCGCTGTCACCACATCACCCCAATCCCATGGACATTTGGCCTCCATCCCACTTTCTCCCTGTGCTCCTCAATGTCACTCCCTTTTTCTCTTTTACTTTCATGACTAGAGTTTTATTCACAAATAAAGAAATTCCAAGGCAGGGTTTTGTAAGCTTCTTTCATATTTATTGTGACTTACAAAGCAATTGCAAGTATCTATTAAAAGAAATTGAGTCAATCCATTAAAAGCTGACATATAAACCAGGAATGAGTAGGCCCCTGCCTCTCTTATGATTGCCTTCCACATAATAGTACCATATTTCTTAAATGTACATTCTCCAAGCACCATTTAACTATATGAAGGCAACTTTGCCTTTTTCTCAGGAGCTGTTTTCTTTTGTGACTCCAAGTCACTTTTGTGTTCAACAGATCCTGTCCCAGCTTTAAAAAAGCTATATCTCTGCTTTTCTCTCTTTTTCTCAACTGTTGTCTCTTAAAAATTTCCATGTCATAGTAAAATGGTTTGTGTATAGTTAATGCTTAACATGCATTCATTGTTTACTGAATTCTTAATGAATATAAGATATAAGTATTTTGCATAGTCCTATCAAGATCTTATGTGTATTCTACTACATTGCATACATATATTGTATCGTGATTTTGAAAATGCAACTTCTTTTTCTGCATCAAACTCAGCGGAGTGACTTTCTTATGTTTATTGAACTTTTATGAATTGTGAAGAAGTAGGAGAGGCCAGATATCGGGAGGAGGGGCGGTTTGTACAGTTGTCTTCCTATGTAGCTCTCAAATTACTCTATGTCTCCATATGCAGACAACTGGATTCTATAATTAAGTGGATCTCAACATTCCTAATGCCATGACCCTTTAATGCAGTTCTTCCTGTGTGGTAGTTCCCCGAGCATAAAATAATTTTATTTTTTTAAAAAATAATTTTATTGGAGGCTCATACCACTCTTATCACAGTTCATATATCCTTCCATTGTATGTCAAGCATAGTTGTACATTTGTTGCCCTCATCATTCTCAAAACATCTGTGTTCTATGTAAGCCCTTGGTATCAGCTCCTTAGTTTTTTTGCTCCTTCCCTGCTCCCTCTTTCCTCTGGAACCCTTGATAATTTATACATTATTAAGATTTTGTCATACCCTACACTGTTCAATGACTCCTTTCACTAGCTTCCCTGTTTTGCCCATACCCCAGGGAGAAGCCAATCTGTAGATCCTTTAAATTGTTTTCCCCTTTCTACACTACTGTGGCAGTCATGTAATCCAATGTCCATTTAAGGATTCAGAGTGTAGGGGCGGAGTCTAGTCAATCTGGAGATAGCTAATGAGACCTCTGTGTGGACATGACTTTCTTCTGAGAATTCTGAGAATTTGAGCAGTGTTTTCCCCCTGGAGGTGAGAGAGTCTCTATTCAGTCCCTTGGAGAAGCTCTACTAAAAAAACACAAGGCTGACTCCTGTGAGACATCATGGAGGAGAAGCCACACAGACTTACCCTGATGGAACCAGACCTCTGAAGCCGGAAAAGCCATGCAGAGACTCCTGCCAGTGCTGAGATGCTTGAGAAGCAAGAGAGAGACCCCAGCCAGCACTGAGATACTTGCAACGCCACTGGGTTCAAAGGCTTTCCACTTACTGGCCTGTTATTGTCCTGCATTTGACACCACTCCATGTGTTTCATGAATTTGAAGAGGACTCTGTAGATTAGTATTGAGCATAGAGGCTATATCAAACTTATGACATTGGGCTGGACTGGGCTGGGATTTTTCTTAATGTACAGTTGCTCTTGTACATAAGCCTCTTTCTAGTACACATGAGTGTTTATGGATTTGATTCTCTAGTCTACCCCGACTGACACACTAACCTTCTGTCCACCTTCCTGGTGTCACCACTCTCACCACTGGTCCTAAAGTAATCATTTGGATTCCCTGTTTCTGGGTCCTATCTGTACCAGTTTACATCCTTTGGTCTAGCCAGATTTGTAAGGTAGAATTGGGATCATGATAGTGGGGGCAGGAGGTGAAGGAATCATTAAAGAACTAGGGGAAAGTTGTATGTTTCTTCATTGCTACACTGCACCCTGACTGGTTTGTTTCCTCCCCATGACCCTTCTGTGAAGGGATGTCCCATTACCTACAGATAGACTTTGGATCCTCAATTTGTACTCTTCCTCAATTCAATGATAGAGTTTTTCAATGCCTGATCCCTTTGACCTCATGGTCACACAGGTTGGTGTGGTGTGCTTTTTCTATGTGGACTTTGTTGCTTCTAATTTAGATGGTTTCTTGTTCACCTTCAAGATTTTAAGACACCAGATGCTATATCTTTTGAAAGCTGGGCACCATCAATTTTCTTCGCCACATTTTTTCATGCACATATTTGTCTTCAGCAATTGGGTCAGGAAGGTGAGAATCATGGAATGCCAATTTAACAGAGCAAAGTGTCCTTGCATTCAGGAAGTACTTGAGTAGAGACCCAATATCCATCTACTGCCTTAATATCAAACCTATAAATATATGTACATATATCTATTTCCCCATCATCAAATATAAATATACTTACCTGTGTACATGCCTGTATTTAGGCCTCTATAAATGTCCTTTGCCTCCCATTTCTTTCCTCTGTTTTCTTTTACTTTCTTCTTGCCCTACTATCCTTCCAGCCTTCATCTGGGTTTCAATAACTTCTCTCAGCTACAATAGCCTACCAGGTCTCTCACACCAACTTTGCCACTGATTCTGGAACACCTGTTGTTCCCTTGCCCCTGGGTTGGTCAACACCACCTCCTTTCCCTCACCCCCCTTTCTCCCATATCTCCCAAAACCATTAGTTCGTCTGTTTTCTCCTCTAGACTATTCTTCCAGCCTATCTTATCTAAATAGACCTGCCTAGATAATAATATGCACACTAAAAAGAGCAAGATAAAGTGACAAAAGAAAACAAAATTACAGTCAAAAAATATCCAGAAAAAATGTATGAAGAAAGAAAATGATAATGATAATGATAATAGAGAAAAGCCTATAAGTAGTTCTAGGTCTGTTTGTTGACCTTTAGGATTGTCCTCCAGTTGAGTCCGATGATGTGACAAGCCCTGGACCCACAATCTAGCCTTGGTTCTCCCTTTGCAACTCCATCCTATGCTCCCCCCTCTGCTCTGCTGCACACCCTTAGTGTTTTCCCTCCATGTGGTGGGGTCAGACTGGGTGCAATCCCTACACTGTGTCTCCAGGTTGTCCCCTGTTGTAATTTTGCTGCTGTTATGAATCAGGCAACCCCTGTGAAAGGGTCATCTGATCTCCAAAGGTGTCCTTTCTCAAAGATTGAGAACCGCTGCTATAACTTCTATACAGTCAGTTTCTAAAATGTAAGCTCTAGAAATATAAACTAAAAACAGAATGTTGTCACCTTTTTTGTGAAATTATCCTAGAATAAAACACCATATAGATGTGTGCTTATCTTCGTTTTGCCTGGAAACTTTTATCAAAACAGAGCATGATGAATAGTGTCATGATATAGATTTTAGGGCACAGGGTCTGGGGGCGCTATATCTCCCATCAGAATTTGAACAGTCATCAGTTTGAAAAACTGCACGTCAATTTGTGATTGTGAGAAATCCAGAATAGCAGCATCGTTTTCCAGCAGAAGTGAAAAAGAGGAAATATAAAGTTATGGTAGACAATCCTGATAAGTCTTAGAAAGAAGGGAGTAAAGTTTATTTGAGACTCTTATGCTGGAAAATGTTTGCCTATAATTAAAGTTTTAAGTTTTAAAGCTCCAAATCAGAATTAAAGAGAAAGTGTGATTTCTCTTTTAATAAGTATCAATTACAATCCCTAACATTGTACAGGACACACAGTAGGAGCATATAGATATACACTATTTTCAAGGGAAAAACACTAATTTAGAAATCTCCTGGTAAAAATCACTCAGTTGCATTTAAATCTGTTTTTTATAAGGACAAAAATTATATCTATAAATCTCTAGTACTGAGGCCAGTGAAAACATAAAATCATGAAACACAAAAACACAGCCAAAATGTAAATTTAATTATATCGCAATTGGATTGATTTTCTAAGAGAATTGATAAACCTCTGAACTATGGATATCCTAGAATGATGCTAGTCTGATGCTGCAGGGACTCTGGTGTATGAAGTGTAGCTCTGCAAGGTGTCCTCTTTAATAAAAAGAATATCTGTGCATGAATTAGGTCCTCTCATAGAGTTTTTCAAGGATAACTTTGTTTCTACTTACCTAAATTTCTTATAAAGAATACATATGCAATAAATCGTTATTTAAATAATATTTCTTTGGATTTTTGTTTATCATCTTAATTATATAATTTTTTCAGAGCTTGGTAAAGGGTCAGGATAAAGCTATGAAGTCTTCATCCAGAAACAGGAGGTCATGGTGGAGAAATAAACCAATATACTAAGATACTCATGCTAAGAATAAGTGAACATTGCCTACACTATTTTGATTACTTCTGTTCTCTGTGACAAAATTCACAGATAAAATTCATTGTTCTGATAAAGCAAAGAAATCTGTCTATTGAATGTGACATGCAAGGTTCAATCCTGGATTGCAGTTTATTGTGATGTTAAAGATCAAAGGACTTTTAATAGGAGTCAAATGCAATTTTTAATTGAGTCCATTTGTTGTACACTGGAGTAGCATTGAAATTTCAAAGAAAAAACTCAGTAATGATTATTGTATTTAATAGTGGATCTACCCAATTCTACCTTAGAAAGCCGGCTGGACCAGAGGATGTACACTGGTACAGAGAGGAACTGGAAACACAGGAAATCCAGGAAAGATGAATTCCTCAGGACCAGTGGTGTGAAGAGCTATACTGGAAGGATGGAGACAATGTGGGGTGGAAAGAAAGAACGGATGCAAGGATCTACATATAACCTCCTCCCTAGAAGAAGTGGGTGAAGGCAGGCTTCAGATGATGTAAGATATGGCAAAATAATTATTTATAAATTATCAACGGTTTATGGAGGAGGGGGTAGAGGAATGAGAAGCAGACACCAGGGTCTCAAGTAGAAAGCAAGTGAATTGAGGGCAATGAGGGAAACAAATGTACAAAAGTGCTTGACACAATGGATGAATGTGTGGATTGTGATAAAAGTTGTATCCCCCAATAAAGTGGTTTAATTTTTAAAAGTGGACCTAATACACTGAGACACTTTGGGGTTATATTCTCTTTGTGACATTTTAAATCAAAGAATTATAAAGTACTTTTTTAAAAAGTTATGAATTGGGTTCAAGTTAAATGTGTGAGTTTTCACAAAGGTGTTCTTTTTCCCTTGTTGACCTCTAGCTCATGCTAGGTTCTCTGTCCTGCCTGTGCTAAGTGCACTGTCATACTGGGTCCATAGGATGACAGAACATTGGAAGAGAACACGTGATCTCCGTCATCCCAATGCTTTGACTTATGGACACTACCTGGATATTTGGCCTGGCACTGACACACCATCTGGGCTGGTTACTACGCTTTCCACTTATCCAGATGTTTTGACATTCTATGGACAAAGTTTGTGGCATTGTCTATAAAATGTAATTACATAAAAATAAATAGCACTGTGTAGGCAATTAAAGGCAGGACTTTTTTTATAAATTTAGAAATCACAGCAATGTTTTCTTACTAATATAAACATGGCAGCATAGATTTTCTTCACAGTATTTTTAACTTTCAATTTTCTTTTAAAACAATAAAAAACAATAAAAATATTTTCTATAAATCAAAGGAAATTTTCAATATTTCTACTATCCTTCATGAAAAGCTAATATATGCAACTATGACACATCTATGGAACTTAAAATATAAAAGTAATAGCAAGCTGTTTTAAGTCCTCCCAAATTCACCTCAATATAATAAGAATAGTTATTTTAAGTGGTATCTTCTGGAAAATTTGTTGAAGAACCTTTTCACACAGATATATATTTTCCAAATCCATATATAAGTTCTCTAATGCAGATATTTATTTTCCTGATTCTGAAACTTATGCACCTGTGCATTTTGTAACTTTGCTTTGGAAGAAAAGGAGAGAGGAAGAGAACTGGAGGGAAAAAGATCATTTTAAATCACTATGGCAACTAATATCTCTAATTACTTTTAATTTAAAAATCTCCTATTATTTAACATGCTGAGCTTATAAATTACATAATATGTAAGCATTTCCCAAGAAAGAGTATGATAAAAGGAAACTAATCAAAATGTGATAAATGCATCCCTGAAGGTCTCAGAGCCATTTCCTGTCTACGCATGTGAGAGTTTGTAATCTTAAGAGTCTGCAGTTGATTTCTGGTAAATTATCTCCCCAAATATGTGTTATGAAACTCAGACTCAGCCTACTCAGATAATTTCATCTCTATAGGGCCTTCCTCAGGGGAAAACATAATTTAAACAACAGTGGAGTAGAGAGGGATTGGTGACAAGGAACTATGTGGTTAAAACAGAAATGAACTGGGACTCCTAGGACAGAAAGTCTTTTTGAAGCTAATTTGAGAGTATTAGCACACGTATTGCTAAAAGTCCAAGAAACATGACTAAATAACAATGACGATGACCACAGAAACAAACCAAGTGTGAACTTATGATTTCTTGACCTGTCCACCGTGTCCTGTGGCTTACGTACTTCTGAATGCCTGTGGTGTTCCATGGCTCCAGCCTTTCCCTGGAGAATGATTTGCTCTGACATTTACACAAGGACCACATGGCACTCTTGACACCCTGGAGGGTGTATGGTCAGGTTTCTTTTAAATGCTGAGTTTGGGGAACAGGAGAAAAAAGTATGCAGTAACTGTGAGCGAAGGTGGAGGGAGTAAGTTTCCCCAACCAAATTATCTCAGGACCCCTCCAACTTCATGCTGCTCAGTTGGAGCCAGTATATTGGGGTGATGGGTGAGGAGTTCCCCAGTGCAACTTTTTCTCACTGGCTTTTTAATATTTTACATTCACTACTGAAGATTTCAATGATCTGAAATTTTCTTCATAAAAAACCTGTGATCATATAACATTCCTCAAGAAAATTGACTGGAGTTATCCTCTGGAATTTCCTAAAACAATTGTCATAAACTCTGGGAAAGGCCCGCTACAGAATTTAATTGGCCCAGCAGATCCTTTTGGAAGCCACCATGACATTGGGCTGTTTTAATTTGGGGGAAGGCATCCCAGTGAAACTAAGACATGGACATGACCGAGTGAACCCCTCAGAAGTTATCCCCTGATTTCAGACAAATGGTTTCATGTCATATTTTTCAGAATACACACATTCATGTATGAACTGAAGTCCTAGTAGGAATATTTTTACATTTGCCTTTATAATTAGAATGAAAATTGCAACATTTGTTAAAAGGGGACAAAAGCAAGAGAAATAATTAGGAGTCATCCTTAAGTTACTTGAGGGTTATGCAAAGGAAAGTCTTGGTGATATACTTCTGAGAAGTCACAGTCTTACCTGTGAATTAGGGTAGCATAACCTTGAACTGAGTAAAGAGGAAGTGGTCTGGGTTTTTTGACTTTTTTAATTGGTAGTAAGATAATAGAATTAAAATATTTATGCTTCCAAGACATAGCTAGAATAAGAAGTTATATGTTTTGTTTCAATGGAAGTATTGCATGCCTTGTGAAAATGGATTCTCTATAGGACAATGAGATTTACATATGAACTCAGGCATGAGTTAAGAAATTGATTAGATGATTTATTGGTACTCCTCTCAAAATGTCTAGTGTTTTAGAGCCTAGACCACTGACTGACACATAAGAGATGATTAACATATATGTAATTAATAAGGGCATGATTTCTAAAAATTATATTTCAGGAGATAAGAAGTTTCAGAAATGGAGTGCTGGCTTCAATGTACCTCTCGCATTTTCTTGAATGCAAAGTGAACATTGCCATCTGCATTTGTACAACGCAATGTGCCTTGTGATACTCTAATATATGAAAATACAGATGTAATGAATAAAATGTTAAATCAGGGCTTAAGGCCCAATTACATAAATTTGTCAGTAGCTTAAAAAAATGTCACCACAAAGACAAACAACATTGAAGACCAAAGTACAATTTCCCAATAGAATCAACAAAGAAGCTTTTGCTCCGCAATGACACAATTCACTCCTTCTTTGAGTTGAGTAACAGATGAAGGAACTGGCCAATATTTAGGGCAGATTCTGAAACACTGATACCATACTTTAAATTCTAAAAGAGCATTTATTTCTAGTTTCTCTAAGACCAGTAGCACACATGCATGAAGCCTGGTGAGATAGTGTTCACATTAGTCATTCTATCATGATCAAGGACTAGTACCCATTGAGAGGATTAGAAAGATAAACGAATTTCTATTCTTCTATATTATCTGCTAACTATAAATAGTTGATTGGTATACACATATATGTATATGAAGATATATATTAAAACTCCATTATACTTAGTCAACTTACAAAAATGCAACGATTCATGTCAAAATTCCATAATTTTACATTATGCTCAGTCTCAACCCTCACTATCTTTTACCACTCCATAGTCATTTTGCTTCCCTGAAGTCACCACTCATGCCTAATAAAGATTCAGTTGTCTCATTTTCAAAATCACTGGATGGGACAAAATTTGACATAAAAATTATATTTAAGAAAACCCTATGGAACTTCTACTGGGTAGCAACATACAGGGTCATTTTGAGTTGGAATTGAGTCTAAAGTGCAAGGGTTTTGTTGTTACTAGTTGAATTTTCAAAAATCTGTAGACCAAATGGGCCCATGAACCATATAGAAGGTGTTTTATCCAAGTCTCAAGCATAAAAATATAGAAATTAATTTTACAAGGGATAGACAAGCAGTCTCCAGGTTACAAATAATATGTACCCCTCCGTCTTTAAGATTATTTGGAACAGGCACAAATGATTCTTATTTAGCTTGATCATCGTACAAATATGGAACTCTGGTGGAATTGTCAGGTAAACACTGGACTGTTAACTACAAGGGCATTGATCAAAACCACCAGCAGCTTCATGGGCAAAAGATGAGGTTGTTTGATCCTATAAAAATTACAGCTTCAGACAATCTATATAGGGTCATTCTGAGTCAAAATCCACTTGAATGCAGTGGGTTTTTGGTTAATGCCAAAAGAAACGCAAAAACAAACTAGGCTGCTGTGAATTGGATGGTTGACTACAAAGTCAGTAGGTCTAAGTCCCCAGATGTTCTGTGGGAGAAATGTGAGGATGCCTTCTCTCAACGAAATTTACAATCTTGGAAACTCCTCATAGGATATTGGTGAGTTGAAAAGAACTCAGTGGCTTTGGGATTGGATTCTTAATTCAATAAAATACTTAAAACCTTTTCAATGATCTAAAACTGCAGGGGTGAAAGTGAATGGAATTATGATAAGGTGTTTGCTAACAGTCAGGGTTGTTCTGAGCCTTTTCATTGAGGGAAAATGTATACATACATAAAATTGATTCTGAGGAAAACAACATGGCCCCGCTTAAAGATTGCCACCCCTTGCAGGAGAGTGGTGCTCTGATCAAGGATGATAGCAACTTACTGTCCTATGAGGCTGCCCTACTCAAACTTGACAGCAAACCACCCCAGCTTGCAAGTGTGTATTTCTTCACCATCCTGCCAATAATCCAGTCTCACTTCTAGACTCTGAAAGTGCTCAGTATTTTCCTTACATCTTCCATTCCTGGATTTTTAAGCCAAACCCCCCACCCCTGACTTTTCCAGGTACTGCGATCAACCACACAAATTGCGTATATGAGGTCTGTTCCTGTTTCACGTCGTCAACCATGACAGTGCTGACTTGAATCAATCCAAGTCCTGAGTAAAGGGTAGGCAGGAGCTGTTCACAACCAGAGGTTGAAACAGAAGAACAGTGAGGATAGCCAAAAACTGGCCAACACTTGGTTTGGTTTCATTTTTATATATGTAGCTATTGTTGGAACGGACTCCATGACACCCAATAAAAATAGGAGGAATCCTTAAGCTGGGCGTTCATAACCCAGTGACGGTCTGTATTTTGAAAACTATGCTCCTATTGACATACTATTTATATTTTTTCCTATAACAATTCATATCCCATGATGAGCTGCAAATCTATTAAGGAATACAGTGCAGAGCGTGGGATTTGGGTGGTTGTTCACTTGTTTTTATTCAGTGAGCTTACTTTCCTCTTTGAGTCTGCTACAATGAACACCGGGAGACCTGATAGGACCCTGTGTCACACACTGGACTGTCAAGCTCAAGCCACCAGTCCCACACAGTAGCTGCCCACTGTCCTCGCCAGCAGTTGCTATTTTTTGGTTGTTTTAATTTTGCCATCGAACCAGTGTGAGGTGGTATCTCATCACTGATTTGATTGGCATCTTTCAGATAGCTAGTGATCATGATCATTTATTCATATGTTTATTGGCTGCCCGACCGTCATCTTGGTGAGTTGTCCATGTCTTTGCCAATTTTTACAATTAGAGTATTCATCTTTGTCTTGCTGAAGTGTTGGCACTCTGTAGATTTTAGAAATTGATTACCCATCTATTGTGACATTGACATTTCTTCCCCACCAGCTGACAAGTTCTTTTTTCATTTTTTGATGAAGTCTTTTGACACACATGTGTTTCAATTTTAATAGTCTCACTCATTATGTTTGTCTTCTGCTATGTGTATTTTTCTCAGTTTGATAGTGTATATATGCCCTGTATTAATGTCCTTACAGCTGTCCCTGCTTTATCATCTATGAGCTCTATAGCTCTGGAATTTATATTTAAATCTTTAATTCATCATGTGTTCATTTTTGTATATAGGGTGAGGTATGAATTTTGTCCCCCTCCACCACTTGCCTGTCCCATTGTTCTTTGGTGGCTGTGTGTTTCTGTGATGCTGAAAGCTGCATCACTACTATTTCAAATGTCAGGAGGGTTACTCAAAATGGACAGGTTTCAGAAGAGCTTCTAGAATAAGAGCAAGCAGCAAAGAAAGACTTGACTGAAAATCATAAGCATAGTTTTGAAGCAAAAGGAAGGAATCATGATTTCAATGAGCTAAATCAAACAAATTCAAAGACCCAACATCATTCATTTAAAAAAAATGATTCTTTAAAAAGAGAAAAACAAATTTCCAACTTCACATGGCATGGGGAAAAAAAAACAGAATGAGCCAAGGACTTCTCACAAAGAAGAAGAAAGCAGATGGTCTTGATCAACCTGACCTCCAAACCTCTGCACAGTCACAGTTGCCACAACTGCCTGTCATTGGGATAATGATCGATGCATAGACCAATGGAAAAGTACAGAAAATTCAGAAATAAAAGCATCTGCCTAAGCCAAGTGATTACCAGCAAAAGACCCATAAACATGAAATGGGAAGCTGATGTTTTCCTCAGTAAATGGTCAGGGAAAACAGAATACCAATCTGCAGAAGAATGAAACAATAGCCATACCTCACAAAACAAATTCAAATTTTATCAGACACCTAAACATAAAACCCAAAGCTATCAGTACCATAAACTATAAAATTGGCATAAATGTAAGAGCCTTAATACAGGCCAAATTCAGGTTACTAGAGATAATAAAAGAAAACACAAATTGTGGAAGACAAGATAGATGACTAGAACCTATTAAAATATAATACTTGTGTATATCAAAACATTTCATCAAAAGAGTAAAATAAGAGCCAACAGATGGGGGAATAAATTTAGCAGTGGCATAATGTACAAAGACCAAATGCTAATTGATACTGAATAGCGCAAGCTCACAACAAAAGCAAATTTAAAAAAAAAAAAAGAAAGAAAAGGAAATGACCCTCTAAGAAGGCAGTCAAAAGACCTGAACAGAGTCAAAAAGAATGAAACCCAAAAGGCTTCCAAACACCTGCGGTCATGCCCTGCTTCATTAGCCACACAGGAAATGCACATCAAAACCGTGATAAAATGCCATCAAACACCCACTCTGTAACCCAAGTTAGAGCAAAAGTCCAAGCAACCAGAAAACAGAGAACCACAAATACTGGAAGGGGTGTGGAGGGACTGGAACTTGCAGATCGTTGATAGGCTAGTAAATACATGCAATCATTTTGTCAAGTGATATGGCAATTCCTAAAGCAGATGACAATAGAAATACCATTTGACTTAATAATTCTATTAGTGGGAAAATACCTTAAAGAAATAAAGACAGATCATGAACAGACATATGCTTTTCCCATGTCTATTGCAGCACAGTCTACAATGGCAAGAATTTGGAAACAGCTCAGATCTCCATCAGTAAAAGGATCAATAAAAAATAAGATAAGCAAAAACCTTGTGTACATATATGTATACCTGCATGTATACATATATAATGTACACACAAGGAAATGCATTCTTAAAATGAGTGATAAAACCATGAAATGCCTCACAAAAGGACAAATAATGTGTGAATCCACTGCTTCAGGGATGAGCCCCAGGACAAGAACTGGCTCAAGCTTTCAGGGCATGCAGTCTGCTGGCCAGGGCAGCCAAACAGCTTGGTGGAGAGCCTGACTGATACCCAAGAACTATGCACTATCCTTTCTGTTTCTATATCTTGCAGGCCACTTTGGCAGTGGGGTCCTTATGTCAAGTGAGATTCAACTTTCTAGAGATGGGGAGGGGAGGTTGTTCACCTTAGTGTTCATTAAGGTGGGGGGACTTCCCTCCGAGTGGTAGACATTCCTCTCAGAGTGATGAGGTACACTCATGAAAAGGCAATTGGGAGCAATGAAAGGGGGCATACATGTCTGGGAGAAGATAAGAGCAAGTCGGTAGGTAGAAAAAGGAGGAGCACCAAGCTCCCAGTGGGGTAAAAAGATCTAATGATTCTTCTCAGGACCTTAACGGGCGAGTATACCTGTTAATATGCTCTCAAGAAGCCACTTTGGTCCAATTTTCTGTACAACCCCTGAGGACCCATGCCATGTGTCCTAGAACCATGAGATATTGAATCGTGGATCTTCAAGGCACAAAGCACACATCTGAGGCCATGTCAGGGGGACGTGGAAACCCTTCTAGGTGAACTAGACTCTACCTGAAGCACACCTGTAATGTAGGCCAGCAGACTAGAATTACATGGTATATTTTTTTCTTCTTTCCTAACCCTAACCAAATTACATGGTATATGAAGCAGAAGACAGCTATAATAAGAGGATCAAATTGTGAGTAGGGGGCTTACATTTATTTATTACTTCAAGGCCCTCCTGTACATATTAAGAGATGTGTTATTCTTGCAGATCTCTCTCTAACACTGTCAATGAATGTTCTTGTAATTTTTCCCGATGACCAACTCCTGGTGTCTGTGCATATAGCCTTCAGTCACATAAGGGATTTACGCTGTACAAGTGAATTATCCAGGTCTTGCAATATGTAGTACAATTGTACAATTTCCCTTTCTCTAGAGTGTTGTCAAATTAGTACCATGAGCTAATCAATGGCACTATAAACAGAAATCCTTATGGTCCAGGAGGAAATTCCATAAGATTTGCTACTAGAAAATGACAAGTCTCTAAGATGACCCAGAAGCAGACCAAAAACATGAACTGAACATAATCTTGACAGTCTTGATTTCAGGCACATATCCTCCAGAACCATGAAAAAATAGGCCTGATGTTTCAAGCCAGTTTATTTATGGTTTCTTATTAGTAAACAAATATAAATGGAATGGGATTATCTGACATGGCAGGAGCAGTCTGCAATATTCACCTCTGAAGCAAAATAATCTTAGGGCTTGTTTTAAGAGGTATTCTTTCCTAAATTATGAAAAAGAAAGCTTTAAAAACACTCCCATAAATAGACTGAAAGTGAAGTGCATGACAAAAGATTTAAACAGCTAATCATAATAATGTGGCAATTATTTAATCTATCCATGTACTTATTCTTAAAAAATTCCCATTAAAGCCTTCTTTGGATCCGACATTTGTACAAGGTGTTGAAAATATAATTATAAAGAAGACATAGCCTATGACCCATTGGAATTCATACACATTATAAAAGAATTAAAATGGTCTGTTATGGTTGTGCAGTACCATCAAGTCACTTTGATTCACAGACACCTGCAACCATATAGGATGGAATAGACGGCTCCATCTGTTTTTTTTTTTTTTTTTGCTCTCTCAGAAGCAGATCTACAATTCTTTTTTCCAAAGAGCCACTGGATTGGTTCAAATAGCAAACTGCTCCCATCACCCAGGTTCCTGTAGGGGTGAGATGCTAGTCAAAAATGCACCATGATTTGTGTCTGAAATGTTGATACTTATGTATACAAAATTGGACGATATGTGTACAAGTATAAAAATGACGTACTATACTATCAAAAAGTTGAGAGAGAAGGTCAAGTTGAAATGAAAACTGTGAGGGTATATTATAGGCACAAATATTATTTATCTACAGAAAAGAATGTAAATGATAGCACTAAAATATTGTTTGACTTGAGCATATGTGAATATATTAGATAGAGATTAATGAGAACAGAGTCTATGTGGTGGGAAAATGTCAAATCACCAAGGTTACTGATGGCTTAAGAATATCATTCATAATATTCAAATCCCTAGTTCTTAAAATCATGAAACTTGTAAACAATGGAAAGCAAGTGGTGAGAGTGATGGTACCAGGAGGGTGGAGGGAAGTTGGGGTTGAAAGGAGGAACTGCCAAAGAGGACCTCCATATAACTTCCTCCCTGGGTACAGACAATAGGGAATTGGGTGAAGGGAGACATAAAACAGCGTATGATGTGATGAAACAATAATAATTTACAGATTACCAAGGGTCCATGAAAGAGAGGGAGTGGGGAGGGAGGGAGAATATGAGGAGCTAATACCAAGGGCTTAAGTAGAAAGAAAATGTCGTGAGAATGATGATGGCAACAAATGTACAAACTTGTTTTGCATACAATGGATGTATTTATTGATTGTGTTAAGAGTTGCATGAGCCGCCAATAAAATGATCTTTTACAAAAAAGAAAGCAATTGGACCAATGAGAAATAAAATAATTACAAGTTTCCTTTTTACATATCAATCAAGGTGAAGTATAGACACTCAATGTTTGGGAAGATGTGAAAGCAGGAAAAACAAGAAGGGCCTTTACAATGTACACTCAATCTGAGATAATCTGTCAGACGATGGCAGTGGTGATGGAAACAGATAATTTCTAGAGACTTTTGGGAGTTAGAATTTAGCACATTTGGTGACATATTAAATATGTCAGATATGCCGAATCTAGCTAGTCCAATTCTAGAAAAGCAACAAATATTCTTCTCTTTATGGAGAATGTGCTCAGACTGTTTTATTCCTTTCTTCCCTGTCACTTTTTAAAAGGGGGAAAATAAGATAATGTAACCCTTCTTAATTTAGGTTAACATCTCTAACATCTAGAAGCATTCTTCTGACATGCTGTTTGGGATCTGAATGTATCATAGAACTGGCAGTCTGCTCAGAATTATTTGCCTTGAAAAATGCATCCTTTTTGAACTGTCCTACATTTCAACTCCTTTGTCCTTCAGTTATAACCATGTAATTGTTCTATTTAACATCGGCATTTAGGGACCAGTATTACTAAACTTAAGGCTGGGTGGTGGTGGTGATGGTGGTGGTGGTGTGTGTGTGTGTGGGGGGGTAATATCCTCAGTAAGTTTCCAATTTAATATTGGCTAAATATTAAATAGCATTTTAGATGAGACATGTTAAATGAAGTGTTTGACTGCCTTTAAGCACACAGTTGTTTATTTTAGCGACCGGTGCTTTCAATGACTTGTATGGCTCACACTTACGCCTCACATCTTGTTTCATAGGCCGCACTGCCTCGTGGTTTTTGACAAAGTATTCCATATAATTAGCCACAAATTTTAAGTGCTGATGCGTTTATGTGTATCCTGAGACTTCCCTGTTAGAAAAAAAAGAGCTATTTTGGAACAGGAATCAAATGATGGAGAAGCTAGAAACAAAATCAGTTAAAATACTCAAAGTGCAGTGTAAGATATGACACAACAATAATAATGTATAAAGCATGGAGGGTTGGTGGGGAGGGGAGAGCAGGGGAAGTGGTGAAGGGATGGAAAAGCCGATACCAGGGACTCAAGGGAAAAGGCGGACGAATGGAGAATAACAGCAGCGGACATGGGAAAATGCTTGGCACAGTATATTTATGTGTTGTGAAAAACAATGTACAAGCCCACAATAAAATGACTATTAATTTAAAAAAATAGAGTGTAAACAAATGATGACAAGGAAATGAACTACATTTACAGCATAGAAAGAAGAGAATAATGTCTCAGTATTACAAAAGTCCAAGTTATGGGCAAGACCTACTTGTTCATTTTTTTTTTTTACTGTTTTAAAACTTACTTATTTACTGCAGGAGCATGTAACTCTTAACAGAATCCATCTACTCATCCACTGAATGTCAAGCACATTGGTACATCTGTTGTTCTCCTCATTTTCAAAACATTTGCTTTCTTTTTAACCCCTTGGCATTGGCTCCTCATTTTTGCCCTCCTTTCCCACAACACTCTCTCTCATTAGCACTTGATAATTTATGAATTATTATTATTTTGTCATATTGTACACCGTCTGATGTCTCCCTTCACCCACTTCTCTGTTGTCCATACCCCAGGGAACAGGTTATATGTAGATCTTTATAATTGGTTCCCATTTCTACCTCACCTTCCCTCCACCCTCCCATTATCACCACTTTCAGCATTGGTCCTGATGGATTATCTGTCCTGCATTTTCTATGTTTACAGTTCCTATCTGCACCAGTGTACATCCTCTGGTCTAGACAGATTTGTAAGGCAGAATCGGGATCATGATAGTGGGGAGGAGGAAGCATTGAAGAACTAGAGCAAAGTCATATGCTACATCATTGTTACACGGCACTCTGACTGATTCATCTCCTGCCAGGGACCCCTCTATAAGGGGACATTTGTTACCTACAGATGGGCTTTGGTTCCCCAACATGTACTCTGCCTTATTTATGATACTATAAATTTTAATTCCTTGATGCCTGATAGCTGATCCCTTTGACACCTCATGGTCACAGAGGCTGATGTGCTGCTTCTCTGTGGTCTTGGTTGCTTCTGAGCTAGATGGCCACTTCTTTACTTTCAAGCCTCAAAGAGCCAGATGCTGTATCTTTTGATACCCAGTTCCTATCAGCTTTCTTCACCACTTTTGCTTATGCACACACTTTTCTTCAGCATTCATGTTGGGAGGTGAGTGTGTCAGTCCAGGTAAACTAGAGAAACAAATTCATAGACATGCATATAAACATAAGGGAAAGGTTTATATACAAGAGGAATGCAACATTGAGAAAGCATTCCAGCCCAGTCCAGTTCAAAGTCATAAGTCTTATATTAGCTCATATGCCTGATATCAGTCTGTAAAATTTCCTTCCAACTCACAAAGTCACAGGCCAGTGGGTGCAGAGTCCCGGCGCTGGCAGAGGTCTCCCCATGGTTCCTCCCTTCCAAGGTTCAGGGTCCATCAGGATAAGGCCGTGTCGCTTCTCCTCCAACTCCTCCATCCCCTTGGATGCTGCCATCTTGTCTTGTCCACATTTTGATGTCTGTGAGACTAACTCCAACTGGGGAAACAGCTTCTCATCTCCACAAGGGAAATATCACGAGATTTCCCAGATGTATCAGGAGAAAGCCATGCCCACACAGAGGCCTCATTGGCTACTCAATGGCTATCTCCAGATTAACAGGCTAGACTCCACCCGCATATCTCAATCATGAAATTGACATAAGCATATGACCGCCACAGTGAGTATCTTGGAATGTGAATTTAATAGAACAAAGTGTTCTTGTATTCAGGAAGTACTTGAGTGGAGGTCCAATGCCCATCTTCTGTCTTAATATCAAACCTATAAACACATGCACATAGATCTATTTCTTCCTCATCATATATAAATATACTTACCTATGTACATGCCTCTATATATGCCCTTTGCCTCCTATTTCTTTTCTCTATTTCCTTTTACTTTCCTCTTGTCCCACTATCGTGCTCACCCTTCATTTTAATTTTAGTAATTTCTCTTGGATACCCTACTCTTGATCAATTACTACCAGGCCTCTCACATCCTTCTTGCCACTGATTTTGGATCACCTGTTCCCATGTCCCTGGGTTGGTTAAAACCACCTCCTTTTCCCCACCACCCCCTCTCCCATATACTCCAGGGACCATTGGTCTAGTCATTGTCTCTTCCAGACAAATCATCCAGCCTATCTTATCTAGATAGTATAAAATACTGCAGATAAAATAGTATGCCACACACAAAAACCATAGCAAGCTAAAACAACAAAACAACTACAATAAGAAAAAAACAATGTCCAGAATATATATATATATATATATAATTAAATAAAAATAGCAATATTAAAGAAAAACCTGTAAGTAGTTCAGGCCTTTTCTTTACTTCTAGGAGTGACCTCTGGCCAAATCCAATGGGGTTCCATGCCCTGGTCCCAAAGTCTATACTTGGCACTCCATCAGGACTTCCATTCTCTGCTCCCCTTGCTGTTCTGCTGCACACCCTTAGTGTTTTCCTCTGTGTGGTAGGGTCAGACCAGGTGTAACCTGGACACTGTCTTCAGCACGGTGGTCTCTTTCTCTCCCTTCATTTGTTCTCCTGTGCTCTGGTCAGACATATCTCCTTCCCCCGTGCTTCACAGCTGTCCTCTGAAATAAGTTCTTCTGGGGACATGAGAAGCTTTCCACATGGTTGGAATTGAGGCTGGGGTCTCATACTTCTCCACTGGTTCCCCGCTTCATGCCTTCCTGCTGCATTCATGTCCTGGAACACCAGGTTTAAGTCTGGTCCCTCTTTCCCTCCCTCTTTTCTGGTCTGTCATTAGTAACCCTGAAAGAGTGAGTCTTAACTAGATGCCATTTTCCTCCGCTCTGTCCTACTCATTCTTTAATATTACATTCATGTGCCCTCACATCAAAATGAGTGAACTAACTCCCACTTACAACAGATTACCCCAATCACCTCATGTGCTGAACATGCAGCTTTCAGGTAATTGAAAGGCTTTGAGACTTTTCTAGACTAGATCAGATCTGTGTGTATCTGTTTTACTTCTCTATATTTTTGACTTATGGACATGTTTATAAATTGATCCTTTTCAGGGCATACATACTGCCTGTATCTATGTTTAGGACAACCCAGGCTTGCGTTAAAAACTTGGGTTGAGGGAATGAAAAGAATAAAGTCTAATATGTCAAAGCTCTGAATAAATGTGGGGATGATTATTAACTGAGAGGCAAAAAGAGAAAGGGAACATTTCTTATAATCCCCAAGGAAGCAGCGGAACCAACTTGGGAGTGTTGGTAGCAATTAGTCAACTGAAGACCAACTGTCTAGCAAGAGCATCAAATGGCTCACCCCAATTTAAATCCATAAATGGGGTGAAAAGATTTAGCAACCCATCTAATGAGTTTTGTCTTCCTTGAAGAAGCTTCTGAGAGGAACTTTTCAAAGCAGAAAATTTTCCCCAGAGCAAAGATTTTTATTTTTTATAGAAGTAATAACATGTGCATATTGCCAACTAAACAAATTTAACAAGGCTATCAGGGTTATAGTATACTATTCAGGCACATAACCCTGGAATCTACCAAATAAACATAAACTTATTTTTATTGTATATCATATAGGGGATGAGGGAAATAAATAGCAGGAATATTAAGGTAAAATAAGCTGATAAAGGTGGAGACAAGTGAGGAAAATGTGCCAAAGTTTGAGATAAGAAAAAACTACTCCACTTGGGTTCAAAAAAGTAATTTATTTAGTTGCAACACAGAACGGCAATGTTGGGTCAGAATCCAAGTAGTCTGAATAGATAAATGTGAGTCCGACTATTAAAGGGCCTTCTAAATCATAATTGAAGGAGCCCACCATAATAGTGCAGTGATTAAATGCTTTGCTTCTAACTTAAATATCATAGTTCTAAAACTACCAACAGCTCCATAGGAAAAATAAAGCAGTTAGGTCCTTAAAGATCATAGTCTTGGAAAACTTTTGGACAATTTTACTCTGTCCTATAGAGTTGACTTTACAACTACCAATAAATCATAGTGAGTGGACTCATGTTTCAATATAATATTATATATTTTCATGTGAATTAATATATTTGAATGTGCATTATCTTTTTAAATATGAAATGATCCAAGTGAAAATAAACAATGTAATGTCTCACCAAGGGACTCAAACTTAGAAGTTTAATAAAAGAATAAAGCAAATCATCTTGTACTAACTTATAGAGGTAGATGAACTTTATTTGTAAGAAAACAACTTGTAACACCCCAATATTTAGTCAATTTATATAAAATTATTTATGTTTATATATGCATAGAGAATTACAGAAGATGACCTCTGAGGAATATAACAAGGATTGTCATGGTGGAAATTATGTATTTTATTTATAATATTTGAGAGAGAAGGAAAATATGGTAAAAGAAAAAAATTATACCTCAAGCTATAAGATGGGAAAGTCCTATGTACTATACCTAGTAAAATATTAATGAATCAAAAGGGTCAAATGTTTAAATGCACAGAATTATGACTGAATTTGAAAAATTCCAGAAAGCTGTTATTTATTAGTCATACACAAATACAAAGTATGAAAAGAGAATGCAGAAGTAGAATTTTAAAATAACCTGTAAAAAATAAAAATTGAATACACAACTTCCCCACTTCCCACAGATGTAATCAATTTCATTCCTGTATATCTAAAATGGTGAAATACACATGTACTGTTGCCATTTACACTGAAAAATGATATATGTGACAAAGAAATCATTGGTCTTGCAAAATTTTATCACTCAATCTTGAGATTTCACTAACACCATGTTTCCCAACAAATACACCTCTTTGTTTCCAACTGTTGCATTCCAATTGCCAATAATCATCATTGTATTTTGATTGCATTTTTGACCAAGTTCAGACCAAAATTTTTGGTAGAATTCTTTAATTTCTTAATCACTAGGTCCTGGAGTTGATATGTAAATTTCTTTAGTAATGGAATAAACTGAATCCTAACAAAGACTAAATGGAGAAATAGGTTGCACCAACTGAATGGCACAGGACTCAGTGGCAGATCTCAAAAGGGGAAAAATGTGTTTCAGCGTTGTGATATGAGCATTTATTGATTTACTTTTAGATGAAGACATCTTATGTGCAACCATAGTGTGGTAGTTACATTATCTGATGTCAGTTTGAGGATTAGGAGTGAAGGGGTGGAGTTAAGCTTGTCAATCAGATAGCAGTTTTATAACCTCATTTAGAGGCACTAAGAAGGTTAAATAGTTCACTGGAGGCAGGTACAGACTCATTGCCAGTGGGACATTCTTATTGACAAGCCATATGGAGACAGACTAGTGACAGTCAGATTCTCGGAGCTCAAGGAACCGAGAGGAGACCCCTGTCGGTGCTAAAAGGCCTCTACCACTGGATACACAACACTTTCTCCCCACTGGCCCATGATCTTCCTGAATACAGCATTGTGGCTTAAGTTTCATGAGTCTGAAGAGGAATTTATAGACTGGCACTGGACATATGGATTAACATCAGACTTAAGAGTTTGGATGGACAGGGCTGGGATGTCTTCTCAGTATTCAATTCTCTTGCATATAAACCTCTTTCTTAGACACATGAGTGTCTATGAATTCTGTTTCTCTAGGCTAGCACACATAATTCACATGCATAGCAGTGGTTCTCAACCGCTGTGGGTTGGAACCCCTTTGAGGATCAAACAACCCTTTCAGAGGTGTCACCTGATTCATAACAGTAGCAAAATTACAGCTATGAAGTAGCAACAAAATTAATTTTATGGTTGGGGGGGTGACCACACATGAGGCACTTTATTGAAGGATCACATCATTAGGAAGGTTGGGAACCACTGGTATATATAATATGTATAATAGTTTACTAAACATTAGGAATAGTAGTGAGAAGAGGGATACATTTCCACTGTTTTCTAGGAATTTACAGTAAAATTGGGAGTCATATCTCTAAATAAAATTTACAACCATGCATACATATTAGAAGGCTTCAAAAATGATGTGGAAAAATCAATAATCTTTCATTCCAATTCTTCATGAATTGTGAAGCCTATTCATATGGGTGTATGTATGCATCTCAGAAGATAACTGTCACCAATTCTTAAATACGACAGTCTCTGCTGTTGTTATTGCCATGACTTTCTAAGTAGGAGGAATTTAAATGAAAATAAAACTTCTAGAAAAGTGTATGCTCTAGGTACCATGGAAAACTGTAAAGCATTTCATGACTAAATTATTTAATATTTTCTACCTAGTTTCAGAATTCTGCAAGGGTGATGGAACACCTATTGAAAGGTGTGTAAAGGATGCCAATCAGTAAAATCAGAAAAAATTATTAAAACTTTATTAAACACTTATTAATACCTACTAAAATAACTAAAATGATATTTTATTTTGACAATTGCAGGCGAAAATGTAACTTTTCAATACAGTTACTGCAAATCTTTTTTTTAATTTTCAGAAAGAAAAGTTATGTAAAAATTTAACTTAGTTCAATCAACTCATTAAAGTTTAATAATAAAATGTAACTCCTGACTATGAAACTCATTGTAATTGGGGGTCCTGTCAATCACTGAATGTTCGGGCTGGATATGAAGGTCTCTGAAGGGTCCCAAATGAAGAGGTAAGGGAAATCTTCACAGGACTATCCAGATACTTCAAGTACAACCATTAAAAATGCCACAGAGTGTCAAATTTGATTATCACATAACACTTCTAGAAACACTTTATCACATAAATCTCCTAACAAGTAAAATGATTTGAGGGACACCTTCATTATCCTAATGTTAATAGTCTTATGTGATATTTTGTATTTATATTGTAAAAACTAACAAGTGAGATTAAAAAAGAGAGATTCGGTTTTATAGACCTTGTATAAATTCAGTTCCAGCTCAAAAATAATTTGACATTATTATTATTAAAATTATTTATTTGATATTAAATTGTACCCCTTCCCCCTTGTTAGGATACAGCTGCTTAATTTTAACACATGAAGAAAAAAAACAGGGCAAACAAATGCAGATGAGGAACTAAATGATGGATTCTCAGGCTCGGATTCTATCAGTTGAGGAAAGGATAAGACTAAAAGTAGGTATGTCGAACCTCAGAATCTGATCTGCCTGTGCTTCTGATCTATTTTATTATATTATTTATATTTCATTCCTGTATAGTCATTTTATTTGAGGCACAGGCTTTTGGCAATTTAAATTTTACCCTCAATAGTCTCACTCTTTCTTTGCCAGGTAAGCACAATGACTGAGCCAATTCAAAAGTAAAATCAGTCCATGAAGTGGACATGATTGTAAAGTTTTAGAATTGTCTGCACCTTATGTAAGAAAGTTTGATATAAAATGCATTTGTTTAAAATGTTACACATTATAAAATAGCCAGGGACATTTTAAGCTTCATAATGTTGCCTTCAAATTGAATCAAAGACGGCTGAAAAACGTGGAACACGATGTGGAAATGCAATGTTTAGTTTTGAAATGAAACAATTTAGAAAATTGGAACACCGCCATCATTTATAGCAGTCAGAAGCATTGTCTCAGTGTAGTCTTGATTTCTCATTTTGAGCTCATTCACCCTAAAACTTTCCCTTGAAAACCACACAGTAAGATGGAAGGCTGAAAAGGTACTTTTCTTAGCTACTCAGTATATGTTATTTTCAGCTTGCAGGTAAATCTATTCTTTTATTCAAATAACTTTTTTTGTCTTAAGGTAAGAACATTCCATTAGTTAAATTTCACAGGAGAGCTGTAATCAGACTTTTGCATAGTTTAAGATTTATGCCACATATGTTTAATAACATGTGTTAGAAATGGCTATAAATTATTGATTTGTTCATATGACCCTTGAATGAGTGCATTGTTCTCAAAGTAGACAGATATTATTTCCAAGAGTAAGAAACCATTTAAATTGGTAACATCACTGAGGTGTTATTCAGGAAAAATGCTTTTAAAATTATGTGGCAGTCATGTGTTTATGTTAATTTTATGACTGAAATGTAGGGGTGGAGTCTAGCCTGTTAATCTGGAGCTAGCCATTGAGCAGCCAATGAGGCCTCTATGTGGGCATGGCTTTCTCCTGAGACTTCTGGGAAATCTTGCGATATTTCCCTCGTGAAGATGAGAAGCTATCTAGCCGGTGGAGAGACTACCTGGCTTTGCCTTGATGGGGCCAGACCTCTGAAGCTGGGGCGGCCAGATGGAGACCTCTGCCAGCGATGAGTTGCTTCTGCTGTTGATGGACCCTGAGCCCTGGAGGCGAGGTCCCCTGCCAACAACACGATTCTGCACCCACTGGCCTGTGACTTGGTGAGTCAGAAGGAGACTTTATAGACTGATTTCAGGCATATGGGACATATGACTTTTTACTGGACTGGATTGGGATGCTTTATTAATGTCCTATTTCTCTTATATATAAATCTTTTCCTTATATCGATATGTGTGTCTATTGAATTTGTTCCACTAGTCTACCTGGACTGACACAAATTACAAAAATATATAAGTATATTACATTAGATTAGCTTTAGAAAGTGTATTTCATTCATAATTTTAATTAGCATAAGTAATTATTTGTTGGTATTAAGTAATATTAATACATAGCCACGTATATGAGTGGGCATCAGAATGTTCATGTAAAAGAGATAGAAAATATCATAGAAAATTTCTACAACATTTTTGAAACCTTTTTATATGACTATTAAAATACATATTTATTGTTTCATAGCATAAATTAATAGTATAGTATAGTTTTATAGTATGATATGGAATTTGTAGTTTCATAGTATAAAGCAAATAGTATAAATTAATTCTGAAAACTTAAAAGACTAACCTATATTTTGAATACAAAGATGTAAGCTACAAGCATTTAGGAAATTAGAGAGAAGGATTAGTTGCTGATAAATATATCTATGCTACCTAAGTATTAACAAAACATATGACTTATGCCAATATCAACTTGGTGATCTCAGGAAGAATAAAAATTTACTTTTATTTTACAATACAGTCAAGATTTTAAAAAGAAACTAGATCCACAGAGTGACAAATAGTGGTGCCTCCTGACTCTATATTCTTTTATACTAAGTAGACTAAAGAAAGGGGTGTGTTTGCACTGAAACAGGATGCCCTGGCCAGAACTCAATCTCTAAAAGAGAGCAGTTAAGATATTTCTCTTGCCCAAGCAAGAAAAGATAAGGATTTTAATAAGAAATAATGAAGATTTACAATAAAGGGCAAGAGATTGGAAGTTGGTCATCATACTAATGATGTTAATACATGTTAATACTAGTCCTTCAAAATTATTAGTATTACTGAGGGAAATATTTGGATCAATAATCCTTCTTCCTTTGCTTCTCCACTTTTTACATCCAATGTACAAAATCTTGTACATCATGCTACATTTGTAGGTGGAGGAGAAATAAAGCCATTCAACTGCCTAATATGCATGTGAAAACAGGAGAATGAATAAGGAAGACCAGAGATGTAGTGAAGCATCTGGATTGTATCATTGGGGAAGAATATTGAAAATACCATGGACTACCAGAAGAGCAAGCAAATCTGTCTTGATAGATGTACAACTAGAATAACCTGAGCAAGCAAGGGCAGCGTCCTTTGGAGCGGTACCAGGAGACACCAGTCCCTAAGAAAAGAATATCATGCTTGGTAAATTAGAGCGTCCATGGAAAGGAAAATTCTGTGTATGGCAGATTGGCAAAGTGACTGGCAAAATGGACTGAAATATAATGACAATTGTGAGGATGATGTAGGACAAGGTGGTACTTCATTTTGCTGCACGTGAGTCATTTTGCACTGAAACTGACGGATGGTATCTAACAATAACAATAGAGACAAAGTGGTCTATATTTAAAGCTAAATCCAGTGAAGCTGCTGGAAGCCTTTGAGTCAAATCTGACACATAGCAAACATGTACGAGAAATCAAAACATCACACAGGGTTTCCTAGATTTTCATACAGCAGAAGGTTGCCTCGGGGGACAGTGGTTAAAGGGTCACTTGTCATTTCACTCCAAGGGAGAAAAATAGGACAATACGCTTTCTGAGAACTGTCCTCTAGTTTTGCTATAATTCCGAACTGATCAGTGACAGGATTCAAATAATTTGACAACTAGTTTGCTGTTCTAATGATTGTGTTAAGTGTACAAAATATACGAAGAGGTACTTTATTATTTCATACAGTTAATTTTTTTTACCTTGGTAACCACTTAAATTAATTTTCTTGGAATATGCTTCACATATCATACAGTTTAATAGTTCAATCATATTAAGATTTTTGCAATCATCACAACAACCCATTTTAGAGTATATTTTCTCATATTTGCATTATACTAGGTCATTCATATTCCCACTTATGAAGAGCACATAAGCTTTCAGGTAATAACTGTAATGTTCTGTCCTTTTTACTAAGAGAGGTGCTTTAAAATCAGTATAATTAAAAGAAAATATATTATTAGCTAAATTGCAGGTGATAGCATCTTATTGTTTTATAAAGATATGGAAGCATGAAATAGTTTAATGTGTCACTGGTCACTGCATTTGCTATGCTACATCAGAAGTAACAAAACACATATTTTGACACAATGCCTGGATTGTTGTTAGGTACCAGTGTAGGTGTTAGTTCTGACTCCTGCTAACCTGATGTACCATGGACTTATATGATGCCAGACCTTGGCCCATCTCACAATCCTGACTGTTTGAGTCCATCGTTGTGAATCCATCTCATTGAGTAGCTCTCTTTTGTCATTGACCCTCTTTTTAAATAAGTCATTTTAATGGGGTCTCTTACAAATTTTATAACAATCTATCATCCAATAGTATTAAGCGGACTTGTACATATATTGCCATCAACATTTCCAAACCAATTTCTTTCTATTTGTGGGATTGATAGAGGTCCATAGGTCATATGAGAAAGAGTTTTAAATTAAAAATTTGAAAACAGTAAACAATACCTAACCCAAAACAATACAACTGTTATTTAAGTTATTTCCATAATGCTTTTTGAGTGTATCTTCACTTGCGATATTCTTGCATCGCCAGCTGCATGATTTATCCTTAATGATCTTTGCACTCTAGGGTTTGGACCACATTCCTAGACTAATGTAGGTAATTAAATGATAATCACTGTGTGTGATTTATTAGAAACAAGTGAGTTCTCATCCCTTTTCTTGGCCTCTCTTCTTGATCTCTTCTCATTGTTACAGCCTCTTTGTAAATCATCGCCTTGCAGTATTTCCTCTTTTTCACGGCTCCTCTCCTTTATTAAACGTGGTGTCCTCATCTAAAGACTGCTCTTTCCTGCCAACACATCCACAATGTGTAGGACGGAATCTTGTCAGCCTTTTCTCATTTCTTTCAAGGCACACGTTTGTCCTTGTACTATCACTATTCTTCTCCCGCTGCACAATTCAAATGCAGCGATGCTGTCACAACGTTCTTAATTCAGTGTCCAACTTCCACATGCATGTGTGGCAATTGAAAATAGCATGCTTGGTTTGGGTCAGGCGCAATTCAGAATGGAAAGTATCGACCTTGGTTTTTAACACGCTGTAGAAGTCATGTGAATCAGATTTGCTTAAGGCAATGCATCTTTTGATCTCTTGACCGCTGCTTCCATAAGCATTAATTGTGACTCCAAGCAAGGAAAAATCCTTGGCAACGTCAACCTTTTCTTATTTATTGCTATGTTCTCGATTGGCCCATTAGTGAGGATTTTGGTCTCCTTGTATTGATTTGTAATCCATACTGAATTACTGATTTCCATCACTAAGTTCTTCAGGTCCTTCCCCCTTTCAGCAAGCAAGGGTATGTCAGTGCATAATTCAAGTTGTTAGTAAGTATACCTCCAATTCTCATGCCACATTCTTTGCTATATTATCCAGGTTCTCTAGTTATTTGATCAGCATTGAGATTGAATAATATGCTAAACAGATACAAGCCATGCCCACACCTTACCTGATTTTAAACCATGCAGTATTCCTTTGCACAATCACCTCTTGATCCATGTATAAATTTCAAATGAGCAGAATGAAGTACTCTGGAATGCCCATTGTCTACATCCTTATCCAGAGTTTATTATGATCCACAGAGTCCAATGTGTTTACAGTAAAACCCAAGTAAGTAAATATCTTATGATATTATATTCTTTGAGCTAAGATGCTAAGATCCATCTAGCATCAGCACTACTATCCCAGTCCCACATCTTCTGAGTCGGGTCTGACCTTAGAGCAGCTCCCTAGCAATGCACTGCTGCCTTCATTGACAAGTGTTCTTCAGGAAAAAAATGTACTTGCATATGAAATTGATGATATAATTCTATAATTTCAGCATGCTGTTGGATCACCTTTCTTTGGTGTTGGCAAAAATATGGATCTCTTGCACGCAGTTGGCCAAAAAACTGTCTCCCAAATTCCTGGCATAGATGAATGGGTGCTCTCGGTGCTTCATCAGCTTGTTAAAGATTTCAATTGGTATTCCATCAATTCCTGGAGCCTTGATTTTTTAATACTTTCAAGACAGATTGCACTACTTATTTTATTGATTCTTGCTTCATTTTTATTTGCTGAAAGGATGGAATTTTGACTAGTTCTTGGTACAGTTACGTTGTGCATTCTTGCCATCTTCTTTTGATTCTTTCTGCATCTTTCAAAATTTTACTGATAGAATTTCTCAAGACTGTAACTTAAGACTTGAATTTTTCATGAGCTTTATTTAGATTAAGATATGGGGGACATGTTCTTCACTTTCTTCTCTCTGGTTCCTTGTACATTCTGGTTTCTTGTACATTCCACTGTAATGTTTGACTTTGTCTTCTTGAACTTCCCTCTGAAATTTTCTATTGAACTCTTTGACTCCATCATTTTTTCCATTTACTTTAGCTACTCTATAATTAAGAGAAAGTAGAAAAATCTCTTCTAATATCTAATTTGTTCTCTTTTTTCCTGTCTTTTAAATCATCTTTTGAAAAAAATTATCTTTTGATTTCAACCTGAATGATGGTCTTGATGTCTTCCTACAGTTCATCAAGTCTTCCGTCATTAATGCTCAATGAGTCAAATCTGTTCTTGAGATAGTCTCAAAATTAAGGTGGGGAGAGATCCAAGGGTGAATTTTAACTCTCACGAACTTGTTTTAATTTTCCCCAGCTTTACCCTGATCTCTTTTATGGGCAAGTGATCTGTGCCATGGCCAGCCCATGGCCTTCTGATATTGAGCTTCTGCGTAATCTCTTCTCTTATACATGGTCAACTGGATTTTTGTGTATTTTATCTGGAGAAGTCCATGTGTATAGTTACCTTTTGTGTTGTTGAAAGAAAGCCTTTGCTATAGACAAGTGAATCAAATGTCTAGATGCTTCTAGATTTGCTTCTATCATCAAGTCCATATTTTCCAGCTACTATTTCTTCCTCTTTATTTCCAACTTGTGTTTATAATTGTCAATTATTATTGATTCATATTGATTCATGTTTCATAAATTCCCACTGTTGCCATGGTGGTTAGTGCATAAGTTTGAATAATAGCTTTGCTAAGGTATTGATTTGATTTCCTTGAAGATATAACCCTATCACAGAAAGTACCGTTATCCTGATTGATATTGCAACATTCTTTTTGACAATGAATGTTATGCCATTCATTTTGGTTGCGGTATTCCTGCCATAGTTAGTCATATGATTTTCTGATTCAAAATGGCCAATAACAGTCCATTTCAGGTCATTGATTCCTAGGATATTTATCCTTATGAGTTCTATTTCATTTTTGACCACTTGAAATTGTCCTGGATTTAGTACTGCGTACATTCCAAATGTATTCATTAGCAGATTTTTGCAAGTATTTCTCATCTTGAGCATGCCCCATCAGCAAATCGAGATCACAAAAGCCCCTTTCCTATACGGTTTATTCCCTTTATGTCTTGGTGCAGGACCCTGCTTTCAGAAAGCACATGCTCCATCCCTCAGGGCACATCCATCGGCACTATATCTAACAGTTCTGCTACCATTGCTTAGGTTTTCAATGAATGACAATATTTTGAGTCTGTACACAAAGTTTTCAGAGGCTCCATCTTGCAAAGTGAGGATTCAAGCTCCTCTTCATTTTATGTCCTTTGTGGTGGACGTCTCACTGATATCTACTTACTTAGTCACCCCTTTGGCATTTGAAATACCTGTGAAATAGCTTTCACCCTCACGGTAACACTAAAACCATCACAATAGGACAAACTGAAAGCAAGTGGTTGATTATAAGCATACTTCCATCTAATACTTTATACCTATAAAATGAATGAACATTATTACTCATGTTTAGAATATGGGAAGATGAATGCAGGTCTCACAGTAAGTAAAATTGTAAGAAATTACAAAACATTTTTAAAGGTTGGAAAACTAAGGTAAATTTCCAACAGATACTTATAACAAGTTTTTTTTTAAAAGAAGATAACTGACCCTGTATGTGCCCATCCTTTTATAAAAGAAAGTAAGTAAAGTATTTATCATTAAAGGAAATGCTCAACATATACTAAATGGGATGAAAAATATTCCAGAAAATCACACATATGATCACAAATTGAAGACACTTTAACAATTCTTTAAAAAATTAAGAATAAATCTAAATGACTCTGAAAAGAACCAAGTAGAAATTACAAACACATACATAAACAAACAAGTCATATAAAAAATAAAGAAAACTTGGACTTGATATTTTCATTAAGAATACTTGAATGGAAATGCATTAGAGCAAGACATGCAAAAGTCTAGTAGGGTCAATGACTTTAAAATTAGATTTTGACACAAGTCAAAAAATCTATAAAGAATGAACACAAATAAATGCACTTCAATATTTGTAGAAATTATTATTTGGCCTCAATCTATTTGAGAATAAACACATGCTCAAATATATACTATATCACATTCAATAAAGTCAAGAAATCAGGTCTATGTAAGTGGCAGACCTTAAATAATTATTGTCATTAAAGTATGCAAAGGAAAAAATTGCACATATACTCCAAAAATAATTTTGTTCACATTATCTCAGGAAGTTGTAAAGTTTCATAAATAAGTGCATTTCATAAGTTTATTCAGAGACTCTGAGTCTTTTTTTTTACCCTCTTCTCCACTTTGATGAGGATTTTTTTTTTATATTTGAACTTCTGATTCCTATTTTGTCAACAACTCATGATCGCACAGGCTAGTGTTTTTCTGAGTTTTGCTGATTCCCTTCTAGGTGGCCACTTGTTTGATATCAAGTTAATAACCCCAAAACTATATCTTTTAAAGCTGGAGCAATACGCTCCAGTTTTTCTTCAGCAATCATGTCAGGGAAGTGGGCATCACCCATTGTCACATTATTAGAACAAAAGGGAAATATGTTGGGGGAAATGTAAGTAGAGGCCCAAAGTTCATCTACTGACTCAATGTATTGCCATATATATATATATGGACATTGTCCAATAGTCCTATTTTTGTGTATAAATATATTTACATATATGATGTAAATGTATATGTACATGTCTATGTTGTGCCTCTATAAATAGTTCTACTTCCTGGTTCTTTCCTCTATTTCTTTTGACATTCCTCCTGTCTCACTGTCATGCTCATCTCTCATTTGTCTCTCAGTAATTCCCTTAGCTAGCTTTTGGTTATTAAGACTCTACAAGAAACTCTACACCCACCTCGCCATTGATTTTAGTTCCCTAGTTGTTGCCTTGCCCTTGACTGTATTTACTCTCTGCTTCTTCACCCCACCTCCTCCTCTGCCAAGTCCCCTTGGAACTGTCTGTTCTGTTGCTCTCTATTCAGACTTGTTGCTCATGCCTAGCAAGCAAAATCAATGAAGTAAAAACACAAAAAAAACAAACAACAAAAATCCCTATGTATTATTCCAGGTCTGTTCCCCAACTTCTGTGACTGTCTTCCCACCAGTCGTTTAGGCCTTCTGAGCCTGAGGTCTATTTTCAGAATACTTCAGAGTCTCTGTGACTTTGCTACCATTGGTGTTCTACTATGTTTCCTTATTGATTTGCCCCAAATGGGGTGGGGGTGGGTGTTAAAGAATGAAACCAAACTCTATCCTTGTGTGCTATGTAATCTCATTTCCTTTTCTGTGCAGACATAAATAATTCCCTCTGCATGGGTGGATTAGTGCCCTGGTACCCCAATGTCATCACCTACTTTTCCCTCCCTTCCCCCCCCACCTTTTTTTTTTGGGGGGGGGACACCACTGCCCTCTGGTGGTGGGAGTAGGATGCCCAACCTTTGCTCCATTCAGTTGGGATGGAACCTCCATCCCAGTGGGCCACAGTCCCACACACAACCGCTACGCCACCAGAGCTCAGCCCCTTTTTCCCCCTATTTTTATGTTGAGATGTCACATACATTCTTGGCCTTGGTCTGTCCCCCACCCAAGTGCCAGTCCCTCAACTCATAACTTATGCATTAAGTGGATTTTCTTCTGTACTCTGACTGATCTTACCTCAGTGGACTCATGGTGTACTTGTCTTTTTGTGCTTGACTAACTTCACTTAGCACAATTTCCTCAACTCTTCCTCTGAAACGATGTGCTTCAACATTGTGTTTGGGGGATGCATAGTATTTCACAAAGTGTGTCTGCCAGTGTTTTCTAATCCACTCTTCTATCGATGGAAATCTCTTGTTATGGTTTGCATCTTGAGATCAATTTCGTCAGAGATTAGGATTGCAACCCCTGCTTTTGAGGTTTGTGTTTGCTTGATATACTTTTTCTGGTCTTTCATTTTTAATTATTTTTGTCTGTGAGCATGTAACAGATTTTTGAGTTATGTTTTCTGAGTCAACCCGAGAGACTTTTGTTTTAATGAGTGAATTTAGACCATTGACTTTCAGAGCTATCGCATTTGTGGATTCACTTTGGTCATTCCATTTCATTTGGTTTGTACATTTTCCTAAATCCCTCCATAGCTGTGTGCAGAGTATATGTAGGGAGCTTTATTATTGCATCTTTCCATGGCAGAGGCGTTGATATCTTAGTAGTTGTTTTAGGGACATTAACTTCCAGATGGAGTTGCACTATGTGGTGGTCTAATTGCTTTTGTACTCGGTGAATGTTAATAGTCTAACCATAGTGAGTTGGCAAGGATTTTCCACAGGGTTGGGTGTCTTATGAAGCATTTCTGAATTTTATGTCGTCTGGGAAAAGTCACCTTTCTATCTACTTTAATAGGTAATTTGAGAGGGGTTGAGTATTCTTGGAATGGCATTGTTCTCTTTTAAATTTGGGAAAATGTTTCCCATTCCTCTTCTTCACGGTATCTGCTGATAGTCTGAGCATATTCCTACCTGAATACCATTGTATTTCATGCTTTTTTTTTCTCTATCTGCTGTTATGATTTCTCCTTTTTCTCAAAGTTGGATGATTTAACTCTTATATGCTTTGGTGAATTCTTCCTGGAGTTTAATCTAATCAGTGTTCTTTCTGCTTCCTATATGCTTGTCTGATTCACATTCATTAAGGTGGAGAAATTTATTTCCAGGGATTGCTTGACAAATGCTGCATTGATTTCTTTGTTGTGTCCAGTTCTAGTATCACAAGATTCCCAATATTTTTCCTTTTCATAGCATCTTTCATTGTTCTCAAGTGTTCTTCTGCTTAGATTATTTTGTTTTCCCTTTTTATTAAAGAAGCGGTTCACAGCCTGTGAGTCATGATTCCTATTGGGGTAAATGACCCTTTCACAAGAGTCGCCTGATTTGCAACAGTAGAAAAATACAGGTATGAAGTAGCAATGAAAATAATTTTATGATTGGGGGCTCACAACAACATGAGGAATTATATAAAAGGTTTACAGTATTAGAAAGGTTAAGAACCACTCTATTAAAGGTTACATGTTTGAAATTGATGGGGAGATTCTCCGTCTTATTTAGCCTGATGGTGAGATTTTCTATCTCGTTTTTTGCTTTTGTTATCTCCCCTTAACTGCTGTATTTCCTTTTGATATGTGGCCTTTAGCCCCTCTATCATGGACTTCATCTTCTCTATCCCTTCCCCCAGAAAATAGTCTTCCACACCTCTCCCTTGATTCTGTGACTCCTAAATCAGGCCTCTTCAGTCCCTTGGACCCCACATTGAGCCCCCTCCCCAAACCCACAGCTTACCCACAGCCTTGTGATCCCTCTACCCTGGGCCCATCCTGGGCCCACAATCTCCACATTGGCAAGTTCCAGCCCCAAAGCATCCCTACCAACCTGACCTGGCCCCATAGTCTCCCTGCCACCTGGCCAAGATCTGCCAAGATCAGCAGATCCTCCACCACACTACTCATTCCAGCGGCTTTCAGGCCAGGCCAGACAAGTTCCACACAAAATACCAATGCAAAGTTAAAGGCTAAATATTTTTCTTTAATATATTTACTTCATTATCTCTCTACTTTGACTCCTTGATTCAGTGTAATCTATCTTACTTTCTTATTAGGATTATTTATATCTGTTCTAAACAAGACTTTCCACACCCATTTTTTGGAACTCTTTACAATGATATCACAATGGAAATTTGCTTGGCTTAAGATATATTCCTTTATGCAGACACAAGCAAAATCAGTACCATATAAAACTCTGCATTATCTGATCAACTCTATTGTGTTTTCTCTTTTCATTTCAAACTTTCTCTTTTACTTTATAGGACATACGTGAGCCTTTCTAGAGCCAAGAATTTGTATTCAAAATGGTCATTGTTTATTTCCTCAATCAATTTTAGCTGTTATTATTAGCCACTACAAATTCAGTCACTGAATAAATTCAAATAAATTCCATTACCTCTTTGCCTGGTGATCCTGTGCATAACAGGATTAAATGCTGTCCAGACCTGTGATGGTGTATTAGTCTCATTATCATCATGTCTACACATGGTGTGATACATAGATTTATACTATATGATTTTTAGAAGTTGATTACCAAGTCTTCTTCCTTTGTGTATGAGTATCATAGTGTGGCAACACAAGTTTCTACTGACAGACAGATACCAGCTCAGCATAGAGAACATTTATTAGAAATTAAGGTCAGGTCTTTCACGTAGAACAGGAGAATTCTTTCACTGCCTAGTGAAGTTAGTTAGAGCATCTTAGTCATATTCCTCATGTATTTCAATCATTTCTCTAAGACATCACAGTCTGCTATGTTACAGATCTGTAACTCCTACTTAAATTTCTCTGGCTTAAATATCAAATCTCCAAACTCAATTTCATTGAGTCAAGGCTAGCTCATATAGATTCCCTGTGGATCTCTAAGATTATTACTGATCAAGGGAATAGAAAACTTGGTCTTTCTCTTGCAGAACTCCTACTCCAACTGCCAAACATGAGGGTCAGTGTCCAACACGTAAGTAACCATTACATCACCAGGGCTCCTAATACCAAGAAAACACTATGCAAATTCAATTACTTTACTGATGGTTCATTCTAACCAATGAGATTCTAAAACACTAAATGTTATCTACATGGATTCATAAAAAAATATAGAACAACTTCACAAAAACTATACTGTAGATAGCATAGGTTATTTTTAAGATTGTTATCTAATGTACCTAATAAATAAAAGTAGAAACGAATATTATAATAGTTGGAAAAGAAGAAAACATAAAAGAAAATCCATAAGTAAAGTGAATTAACATCTGCTGAAGGTGGGATTTTGAATGATGCAGAAAGCACATAGAAATTTACCATCACATAGCATAGGGTATAATATCTCTAATGCAAATTTTGAAGAGCTCAAGACTTGTGGCCAAAAAGGAAATAAGCACTTTTTACTCTTCTGAAAGGCACAGCTGTGGTATTTAAAAATGAATTATAGAATTTGTGTTCAAAAATATGTAAGAATCATAGCCAGCACAGTTTTAAAGCATAGACTGGATAAACATTATGGGAAAGGATCAGCATTTATCTTGTTTTTTTTTTCTATATGAAGTGTAGAGTTGTAATTGAGGAATAGATAAAGGAAGTGTCTTTATATTGGAATATTTCAAATAGGCACATGCATGGATTACAGAAGTATAATGTCTATGAATTAGAAATACTAAGTAAGTTTAAAATTAATTGACATTGAGTATTAGGGATGATAATTGAGTTGTGGATCATCTGTAAGACTGCTGACCACTATGTGGGAAAAAGATGAACCTTTCTGCTTCCATAAAGATCTAACAGGTGGCTTAGTTCTTATGAGTTGCACTGCTGATTGCAAGATTATTAGGTTTCATAAGTTTGCTATGAGCTGGCATCAACTCAATGGCAGTGTGCTTGGTGTTTGTTTTTTACATCCTCTGGAGCAATTTGATTCTGTCCTATAGGGTTGCATTGAATTGAAATCTACTCCATGGAAGTGAATTTGGTTTCAGTTTTATAATCCTTCATAGTGTTCTTCATGGTGTAACATCTGAGATCTGAACTGGTAGTTTAAAGTTCTGAGGTCTAAACTGACATACCGGTTGGTCTATGAGAGATAGATGCTTGTATAAATGTTATATGCTTGAATGTTAGGCTGTGCTATCTAGGGAAACAAAAGCAGTCACCCTGGTGTGTGTGTGTGTGTGTGTGTGTGTGTGTGTGCATGTGTGTGTGTGTACAAAGATGTTTATGTCAAGCAATAGTTGCAACTATTATAAAATTAGATAAGTAGCTAAATCCACTCTAATTCAAACCTATGTGTAAAATGCAAACTGAAGACTCCTCCTAACACCTGTAGCTGCTAGTGTCTGATGGACAGGAAGCCAGAAGACAAAGCTGGAAGACCATAGATTAGTAGATACCAGCTTAATATGCGGTAAAATATCAGATAATAATTCCTGGAACTGGTACACAGTAAAACAGGGGTAAAAAACAATCAGCTATGGGGTAGAAATCCAACAGCAGGTAAGAGCTAAGTTCTACATATTTTCAAATTGTAATAAAAATAATCTACATCTTCAATCATATCAAGGCAGTGACCAGATTAAAGAAGTCTATTTTGTGCACAATCTAAAATCAATGCTCATGGAAACAACAGTGAATAACTCAAAATATAAGTTGGATTGGGAAAAAAGTTTGATGCACAAGTCTGATTTAGAATATTGGAAAGCAAGGATATTGCTCTAAGGACTAAAATATGGCCAATTTGGTATGTGCATTGTATGCAAGTGTGTCAAACAGGGGTCTCTTAGAGAAATAAAACCAGGACACTAGTAATTCTTTTTATATATTTATATAGATAGAAGGATATATATAAAATAAGAAATAAAAAGTTAACTAATTTATAAAGCAGTACAATGGCTTGGTGCAACTCACTTGCGTGAGACAACTAGAAGACTAGCAGTCTTGGAGTCTTGAGGGCCGTCGAGTCATCCTCTGTAGAGCAATTCAAGCTATCCGGCCACAAGCAGCAAACAGCAAAGCAGATCACCAACAGTCAGCCAGATGGCAGAGTCCAACAGTCTCCAGCTCAAGAGATGTATATTTCAGGAGTGTGGTGAAGCAGGACTTGAAGGAACCTCAACTCACAGCTATACAGTGCACGATTAAGCATCCCATGGGTAATGTTGCTTGGAGGTTGAGGAACAGGATGAACAAGGCTGCTGTCTGGTCTGAAGATCTGAAAACTAAAGAGCAAGGGTGGAGCTTGGCAAGCCTTATCTATTTCCTCCCTTCAATTGATTGCTTGTGCTCATTGGCCATGTCATCATAATAGACCTACCTATCATCTTTGGCCATGTTAGCACCACAAGCTTCCCTATACCAGCAAGTCATGGTATTATTGATTGCCTCATATACATTTGAAATAAGGACAATTGAAAAAGAATCAATGCATTTGAATTGTGGTGCTGGAGGAGAATATTGGAAATACCATAGACTGCCAAAAGAACAAACTGTTTTTTTGTTGGAAGAAGTACAATGACAGTACTCCTTAGAGGCAAGGAAGGCAAGATTTTTTTGTCTTGCATACTATAAATATTTTTTTCAGGAGGAACTGGTTCCAGGAGAATGACCTTAATTTGATTAAGTAGGGTGGAAAAGAAAAAGGACAGGCCCTCAAGGAGATGGATTGACTCAGTGGCTATAGCAATGGGCTCCAGCCTAGAAATAATGGTTAATGGTTAAGAAGATGCAGGCCCAGAAGTGCTTCAATTATGTTGTGTTTTGAGTTCCTATTGGTTGGAACCAACTAGGTGCTGGGTTACAGCAACATCAGCAATACCAACATCCTTGTGTTCACAAGTGCTTGGCTGATTTCAAAATGTTTTGACCATGGAACTGACTACTCTATGTTAGACCATATCATGGGAGCATAGTGGGTTACCCCAACTGACATAAAACATAAAAATTTGAAATCTTTTGAGGCAGTTCTACTCAGTTCTATGAGGTGGAATTGATTCAGCAGCTACATGTACTTATTTATTTATTATTTATTTCAATGATTCCTGATGAACAGCAGGGTAGCATATATGCCAGAGATTTGTTTTAAAGAGAGAGAGAGAGAGAGAGAGAGAGAGAGAGAGAGAGAGAGAAATAAAAGTAAAATAACAGGGCAAATGCAATTTGGAAAAAAAAGTAAGAAAAAGCTTGACAGTGAATCCCAATTTATGGGCAAAGCAGGGGAACTTGAATGTAATCAACAAAGTAAAAGATACAGAACACTACAGGACAAATAAACCTGATTCATAACAAGTTGATCACAGGAAATATGTGTGGTGGGTGTGGGCTGGGAGTACGTCAGTGCAGTAAGGTGGCATGAATAGGATCCTATAGATTGTCTATAAGACAGACAATTGGATGATAAAGTAAGGAGGTCATTGCTCTTAAGTCAGGAAAGGTGACTCAAAAGAAAGAGAAGAGATTATGTTTGAGGAGTGCCCATGATGTGACCCCCGATTTGACTGGCATAAATAATGTATTGGTCACCTCATCATTGTTTTATTTAATCAACAGATATGAATAATACTTATAGTTTATGATATTTTCCATATGAAAGGCCTTCAAAAATTCATGGCGAAAAACCCCAAAGCATTTATTATATTTTAACTCTACTTTCCCATGAACTTTTTGAAGTCCCTTCTTATGTTCCTTGAGGTATGGTGTACTATTTTATTTAGCAATGAAAATTATAAAATATGTTCAAAGTTTATTGTGGAGTTGATTTTGCCACACTTCTTAGTATGATTAAACTATTTTTATGATGTGTTTCTTTTAGTTCAATAAAATTAGTGAAAATATTTAAATATTTTAAAGGAACTTAAATGAATAAACTTTTTTATATCTCAAAGCTTTTTTCTTTTTATCAGAGATCGATAAAATAAATTATTTCAATATACCGGAATTTGGGACTAACTCATTTTAATTACCTTAATTAGAAAATATATAGTAAACTATATCTAATTATTTATTATTAATTTGTGTTGGTGCTTAGAAGATAATACTAGTTCTGTTTTGTTTTGTTCTTTTGGGGGAGCATCACTGCTCTGTGGTGGTGGGAATAGGAGGCCCAACCTTTGCTCCTGTGGAGCTGCTGCTGGAATTGAACCTCCATCCCAGCGGGCCGCAGTCCCGCGCACAAGCATTATGCCACCAGGTCTCAGCCAGAAGATATTACTTGTTCTAATGTTAAATTACCATAAACCATTTTTTTCAAGTTTCTATTCCTTCATATTTTAATGGAGTGGAATATTCATTCCTTTAATTTTTTTAGAATTTGATAACGCTCCTTAGAATATCTGTTGATAAAAGGCATTGTAGTGAAATAAATATATAGGTTAGTGAGCTATTAGATTTTTAATAAATTCCCTCAATATAAGTTGAACGTTATGAGAATTACATGCAGATTTAATGAAGTACCATAAGCTCTTTACAGGAAAGCACTATATAAAAGCAGAAAAAAATAAAAATCCTAATATCTTGTCACCTGAATAAAATGATTGGTCCAGGTGACCAATTCTGTTGAATTTGTTCACATTGGGAGCACACTGATAACTGTAATCCCAAGGAAAATGAGAGAAACTAAAAAGAGAAAATTTATCACCTTATATATTCTAGAAGAACAGAAAGGCCAAGAAGTACAATATTTATTCAGTTTTTTATTTGTAATACCTGCAGCAAAATATTCTTAGCACATAGAATTCCAATATAACCTTTCAAATTCTGGTTTTAGTCATACATATGTAATAATGTCAAACAGCATTTTCCTTTTTGTCTTGGGTTTTTACAATTTATTATTTTTGAAATCATTTTATTGGGGGCTTGTCCAACCCATCACAATCCATCCATCCATCCATCCATCCATCCATTGTGTCAAGCACATTTGTACATGCGTTTCCATCATCACTTTAAATATGGATACATGTTGGGCAATTTTGATTAATAAAATCTGTGTCATGCACATTAGAAAACAATCAGTGCAATCTAGTAAATTTGTATTTCCCCTGTATATCCTGAATATTGTCTCAACTGGCAAATCTTTTAAGATATGTGTTTATCTCCAAAAACAGTATGTGTGTAACATTTTTATTAGTTAAACATAAGCATCAATATCTCTTAAGCAAATAAAATGTATTAGGTCAGAGAAATTTCACTAAAAAGGTGTAAGAAAAGAGAAAAGAAGACCAGCTTATAACATTCCTGTTCTCCCAGTCAAGTGAGCTAGATCTGTTAGGAGTTAGAGGTTGTTATCAAACACTAGAAGGCATCAACATCCCTGATCTGTCCATCCACCTGACCCCTAGGATCAGTCCACCATGCAGGGCTTAGCCTCTAGTATTTGAAGAGGAAATCTGTGGCCAGATATCTCACTGAGCTACTGAGGAGACAAAGTCAATTTTCATTTTGTTTTGTTTTCCCCCTTTCCAACTGGTTATTTGACTTTCCTAGGAAATGTTTCAGAGCTAGATTTGTGACTCCCTTGACACTCTGTAGTCTCTTTTTGTGTTGTTGCTGTTAAGTGCACCTGAGTCTGTTCCAACCCAGAGTGACTGTGCACAACAGAAGAAACACTGTCCAGTCTGTGCCATCTTCACAATTGTCTCCATGCTGGAGCTATTGATGCAGCCAATGTGTCAATCCATCCAATTGAAGGCTATTTCCTCTTCCTTACCAAGTATCAGGCTCTTCCTCAGGGCTTTATCTTTTCTAACAAGATGTCCAAAATACTTGAGACAAATTCTTACCAGCCTTGATTCTACATGGCACTAACCATACTTCTTCCAGAACAGGATGGGATTGCTTGATATTTTGACAGTTCATGGTCCTTTTCAGTATTATACTCACAATTCAAATTCACAGATTCTACAGTCTTCCTTATTTAATATCCAACTTTCACATACATATGAGGCAACTGAAAATGTTATAAATTGGATCAGGGCACAACTGAGTCTTCAAAGTAACCTCTTGGCTTTTGGGGTCACTTTGAGTCAAAACTGACTGGACATTAGTGTGTGATTTTGGAGTGACTAGGTGGTACAAATAGGCTCAATTATCAACCAAAGAATTGGCAATGCATTCTGTATAAAAGCATCAGAAGAAAGGACTGGAAATTAATTTATGAAAATTCAGCCACCAGAATCCATAGTTCTACACTGACACAATGGGGTTGCAAAAATCAGATTAGACCCAATTATAACTTGTTTATTTTTGAAATCTATCTGTAAGCATTTTCCAAGTCCTGTATTAGGCTTCTAGCCTCTTCCCATGGAAACTTCAAGATAGGAGAATTTGCTTGTAGAGATCAAAGTACACACATAAGGTATACCAAATGAGTCATGATATATCTTGAAGAAAAGTCCTCTAAAAAGATATTAAAGACTACAGCTATAAAAACTTAAAGACAATAAATTGTTGAAGAGAAATTGAAGATATTGGTCACAAACGCCTTGCAAGTTTCCTTTAGGGTTCTACTTAAAAGTGTTAAGTTGTTGGTAGTTGAATGCAAGTAAGTTGCATTCTTTACCAATTCTGGACACCTCAGAATAAAGCACAGTCTGGTCATTTGCCAGACTTACTGTCATGTTTAAATCCATCATGGCAGTCATTATGTCAACTGATCTCATTGAGCATCTCTCTTTTACAGAACCACTCCTTTGCCAACCAGGATGTCTTTCTGAGGAATTGATCGCTCCTGATAACAAGCTCAAAGTGTAAGGCATGCAGTTCCAACAACTTTGCGTCTAAGGACCATTTGTCTGTACATCTAACACACATTCATTTTTGCCCTTCCCTCCCCCCTTCCCCCAAAAAAGTAGATGAAAAACTCTACTGGGTGGAGCTTTCACAGTATGGATTTCCCCCCAACTGGGCAGGCATCAAGCAACTCAAGTTGAGTTAGTGCACCAACTGATGCTGCCTGGGAAGGTTCTTTCTGGTCACAGGGAAGTTTTTCATATAAACGGTTTTGCTAGCACCTTGTTTTTTTGCCATGACTGAATTAAGAGAACAATGCATGACTGTGAAATTTTGTTTCCTGTTTAGGGAAGATGCAGCAAAAACAGTTTTGATGTTAACACAGATTACAATGGCGGCACTATGATAAAAAAAAAAAAAACTCAAGTGTAGGAGTAATTTTCCCATTTCAAATGAAGTGAAATATTGATTGACAGATGACAAACTTCATTCTGCATGTTCATCAACTTCCAAAGTGGACAAACATGCTGAAAAATCAATGCAGTCTTTCTGAAAGACTGACACAGATCATTGTAGAGAAGGGGAAGTTATCTGGTCTATCTTGGAGCTTGGTCCAGTCCATTGTAATGGAAGATTTGGAAATGAGAAGGGTTGCTGAGAAAATGTATGCCTCAGATTCTGACTGTCCAGGAAAAAGAGCTATTGGAAACATGTTCTGCTTACAAGAACAACTTAGTAGCAATCCAGACCTTTTATTTCAAGGTCATTGCTGGTGTGACATGGCACTATTTTTATGACCCTGACAGCAAAACTCAATAACCTTGTGCAAAAGAACCTCATCATATGAAATCAAATACCAAGACCTTGTTCATTTGATTTTTTTTATTTGAGTGGGCTAGTGAATTTGGAATTGTTTTCACCATTAGCATATGGAAAATGTCAATCAAAACAACTATAGGACACCACCTAACACTCACAAAGATAGCCTAGTTAAAAGTAAACAGAAAGCAACAAATGTTGGATGGAGTTTGGTGAGATAGGTCCTTTATTTCACTGCTTATTGGAGATACTTGCAACTGCTGTGGAAAGTGATTTGGCGATACCTAAAACAGATCAAAATTGAACTACTATATGGATCAACAATTCCTCTGTGGAGCATGTACCCAGAGGAAATAAGAAACAGACCATGAGGCTGAGCCCCGGTGGCGTAGTGGTTGTGCGCGGGACTGTGGTCCACTGGGATGGAGGTTTGATTCCAGCTCCATGGAGCAAAGGCTGGGCCTCTTACTCCCACCAACTGAGGGCAGTGATGCGCCCCCCCAAAAAAAGAACCAGACCATGAATAGACATATGATCTCCAATGTTTATGGCGGTGCAGTTTGCAATCACAAAAAAAATGGAAATGGCCTAAATTTCCATCAAAGGATGAATGGATAAAAAAACTCTGGTATATTCACACAATGGAATACTACTCATTCCTGAAATATAGTCATGGAACTATGAAGCATCTCATGTTGTGGAAAGAATTGGAAGATATTATGCTGAATGAAGCTAGCCAAGAGCAAAAGATCAAGCATAACTTAATTCTACTGAACTAAGTTCAAACATGGGAATAGGCATAAGGGAAAGTGCACATAGCACACAATACCCCAGGTTATTTTGGCATGAGCCATAGTAAAGTGAATGATTCTTACATCACCAAAAACAGATACAAATAGCACCTCTGCTGAAAGGCATCTCCCTCTAATCCTCCATATGCTTTTACAATCTCACAGAAGGATGGGAGAAGAAAAACAATAGCAATGTAGGCTCAGGACACCAACCAAACCAAGGGGCGAGTGTCATTTAAAGCTCCACAGAAGAGGGAGAACAAGTGTAGACCTTACTCTGGTTTGCCAATCCTTGAGGGCAATGTTTCTGTTTGGAGCAGATCATTCTCAGAGGTGAGTGCAGAGCCAGCCTCAGCTCAAGATATGATGCTCTCCCTATATGACAGTGCTGCAAATGACAGCCTGGAAGATACAGTTCAGAGAGATCAGCCAGTCTGACCATCCCATTTGGGGGAAAACCAAGAGGGAGTCAACAAACAGTGATGAAAGTGAAGCGACAATCATAAACTTCTTCCTCAGGGGCCTGAACTTGACACCTCCTCTGAACTGGTTGGGGATTACTCACAAAGGTACCACACAAAAGGTATGCTGATATGGGTGGGGAACTCTAGATTGCCTCATCCCTGACTGCAGGAAAAGGATGCTCACCTTTCAGATATAATTGATAAGACTGAAATGGTGTGTGTCTTGCTATGTAAGCAGGATCCAGGATATGTAACCCTGAAAGAAATAGGGACTGGACTGATGGTTTATAACATTTCCTTCTCTCTATATAATAGAGAGATAATCATCTGATTTATGGGAGAATCCATGTTTGACGTGATTACCTGTATGCTTTTTGAATTTTTATGGTGTTTATCTGTACAAGATAGGCAGGATAGGTAACCTGGCAGAGATAGCAAATGGACCAACTCACTTGTTGTTGCAAGTGAGCAGAGATGCAGAGGAATTAGAAGCACACAGAATGAATCTGTAAGAAAGTAGTTGGCTACTGCTCACTTAGGCATGCAGCCAAGAACTGAGCTGTGTCCTTTCTTTTTATTCATAATCAAAGTTGGGAATACATGACTGGTTGAATTTATTCAGGAATTTTTAAATATTTGATAAGTGACATTCTCAGAACAACATGATCTAAAAAAAAGACAAGTGTGGTAATATAATCTACAAAGCAAAGACTCGAGACCAAAAGAAACTCACATTCTCTGTCACGGATGACTTCTTGATTTCAAAACGCATGTTTGGAGATTATTTTCACTTCAAATGTATATCCTTGAAGTTTTGATTTGTATCCAAGTTCTAGTCATGTTTTCAGCAACAACCAACCATTCTTGGGGGGCACGGTGGGGAGGGTGGAGGGAGGTTAGCCATCAATCATCAATGACGAATACCATGGGCCATCTTAAGTGATCCAAAATTCATGGCAAGGAAAGTGTAGCTTTTCTGGTTGTGTTTGGCCAGTTGAAGTATACTTGAGAGGAAATGTGAATAGGTGAATGATGTGTAAACCTGATAGTGAGGTAGGAGGAAATAAAAGAAGAAATAAGAAAAAGGCATGTATTTGTTTATATCTGTATATATATATATATATATATATGCAAATACAATGAGGATGTACATATATTTGGATCTCTAATTAAATCTTATCTAAGTATAAAAATGATTGGTTCAAGTAATGTGGAAAATTATGATACTCACCTTCCCGACACAATTGCTGAACAGAAAATGAGTACATAAGCAAATGAAGTAAAGAAAGCTGATGCTGTCCAGATATTAAAAGATACAGTGTCTGGGGTCTTAAGGCCACCAGGCAGGGAAGCAATTAAGTCAACATGGAAGATGCACACAAGCCTGGGTGTTGATGAGTTGCCGATGACAAGAAGTATCAGAAGATCAAAACAAACAATCAATTCAACGTGAAGCAGGGTGGGGAGAGTGGAGACTACAAACCCACCTATAAGAAAATTGGACAGTCCCTCTCAGAAGGGTCACACCTCAGGGGTGATAAAACCAATTTTGGATTTACACTGATGAACCACATAGCTATCCTCTCATTCTTTTTATTTATTGTAACTCATTAATGATGTTTGATTTGACTGTGTTCATTTGTATATTTAAGATCATTCAGTACAAGAAAATTAAAATGAAATACAAGCTAGATAACTGTTCAGAAACAATAATAAGAGTAATGGTTTCCTGAGGGTTTGGAAAGAGGGTGGGGGGGGCACTGGAGAGCTGATACCATGATAACTTTATAACCCCATTCGATGGGATTATGTATCAGAATTGTATGTGAATGGATATTTTGGATTGTGTAATATATGGGCAAAAATATTTGATAAAAATGCCTAAGGGTTCCTGGCAATGGTTGTAGGGGAGGGGAAAAAGTGGAGCTGATAACAAGGAGTTCAAGAAGAAAGTGTTTTGAAACTGATTGTGATAGTAATTGTATAACACTGCTTGATGTGATTGAACTACAGAATGTTATGATATTTATAAAAGCACCCAATAAAATGGTCACTTTTTTAAAAGAATTCTTTGACACAATTGAGGGATTTAGTAGAGCAGCACACAAAAAATTAATTGGATTCCTATACACTAGCAATACAAATTTCCAAAACAATATCAAGAAGACTATACCATTCACAATGGCCAAGCAAAAGCTGAGGTACCATGAAAAACTAAAATAAACCTAACCAATGAAACAAAAGACCAGTCCAAAGAAAACTATGGAACATTATAAAAGTGACCACAAAAGGAACCATACAAATGGATGAATACCTCTTATTCATGCATTGGAAGACTCAATATCTTGAAAATGTCAACACTACCTAGAGCAATATCAAAATTCAATGCAATTCCCATCCAAATTCTGAAATATTTTTAAAGGAGCAAAAACATTCATTACTAATTCATTACTATGAAAAGAAGACCTGGATAGCAAAGATTTCCTCAAAATGAAAACATCATAGGTGGTCTTGTATCACAGGAACTCAAAACCTACTTTACAGCCACATTTGTTGAAATAAACTTGCACTTGCACAATGATAGACACAGACCTTTGGAGAAGGACAGAAAATGCCGAAACAAAAACATGCTCATACAAACATCTGATTTTCTACACAGGTCAAATAATCATTAAATGACAAGGAGATATCCTGTTCAAGAAATGGTCCTGGAAAACTGAGGTATTAATATGCAGAAGAATAAAACAAGATTCTTACCCCATTCTTTGTGCAAAGACAAATTCAAGGTGTATCAAAGACATAGATATGAAACCCAAAGCTATCAGAATCCTTAATGAGAAAACTGAAGCAAATCTAAGAGCCCAAGTTCATGGAATACACAGGCTACCAGATATAGCAAAGGAAGCACATATTGTGTAAGACAGAATAGGGGCATGGGACATATTAAAAATGAAACATTTGTGTACACTGAAAGACTTCATTGAAAGAGTAAAACAAGAACACACAAGTTAGAAAAATATATATGGGGATGACATAACAGACAAGGGAATAATTACTAAAATCTACAATATAATCTATTCCTGAAACAATAACCCGAAAGTGTTGTTTCCAGAAAATGACCCTTTGAGAAGGTGGCCAGAGGACCTGAACAGAAGATTTACCAAGGGAAAAAAAACGTAAAAATTATATCCAAATGGCTAATAAACACAAAATGAAATGTTGTTGTTACTAGCCATCCAGGAAATGCAAGTCAAAAACAACCATGTGATACCATTTAACACCCATAATCATAGCACAATTTAAAAAAGAAAAAGAAACAACAACAGGGAACAATTATTCACTGTGGAGAGTGTGGCGAGACTGGAATTCTTATACCCTGCTGGTGGGACAGTTTGTAAGACCACTGTGGAAAGAAAGTGTATACTAAAGAGACACACATTGTTTTTATTGACATGAGAAGCCAAGTATAAGAAAACAACCCAAAGGACTCACTACAGAATGATGGAACAGGAAGTTGAAAAAATTTTCTCGAAAGCAAAGTTAAGAATTCTGGCCAATTGTTAAACACAATCCTCAACACGTTAGTAAAAAGTTGAAACATTGAAAAAGAGAAGCATTTATTTTTTGGAAACAAAATTTGTATAACGACATAAGACACAGTGACAATGATCTCTGAGGTTACTTTCATTGTTCCTTTCTAATGACTCAGTTTTGTCTTGAGAAGTCCAATAAATATAGAGAGCCTTGAAAAATAAAGGTTGATGGTTTGAAACCACATCCTGACTCTACCTATTATTAAGCATCCAAGTATTTGCTTGCTTTGTTGGAACATCTGCCTCTTGGCACATATGTAGGTTCTATGTAGGTTCTGTATGCACACACACACACACACACAGACACAAACACAGACTCTGTTCTGAAATTCCCATTCTGGTTGCTGTTGAGTCTGAACCCATGGCCTTGACACTGAGAGTTCAATGCTTACTTGGCAGTACGACGCTTGACTCCTTTGTGGAATCAGTCACACGATGGTGTTGGCTCTGACTTCTAGCAAACCAAGATACATTTTCAGAGGGTTGTGCATCTTTGAGATAGTCTCATCTTTCTCCTTCAGAGGAGCTGGTGGGTTTGAAGTGCAACCTGGCAGTTATGAATCTTTGCTTCCCTAACAGCGAGGATGTCACTTGGAAGCCAATCATTCACCTGACCCATCGGATGGCATTTTCAATCCCTTATATGCATATGAAAGATAAACAATAAATAAGGGATGCCACAGATGAATTGATGTATATGGGTTTTGATGAGGAATATTAAAAAATCTCCTCAACTGCCCAAAGAACAAACCTATTGATCTGAAAAGTTGAGCAAAAGTGCCTTTTAGTAGCAAGAATGGTGTGACTTTGTTTCAAGTTCTTTGGATATTTTAGCAGGAGAACCCATCACTTTGAGAAGACTATCATATTTGGCAAAGTAGAAGGTCAGTAAAATTGGTGAAATCCCTCAACTAGATATATTGACATAGTGGTTGCCACAACGAGCTGAAACATAGCAACAACTGTGAGACTCACGGTGGAGCATGCATCTTTCATTCTGTGGTATACAGAGTGGGTCTGAGTCAGAAGTGACTGAACAGTACCTGTGAGAAAGAATAGAAGTTGACATTATAGAGTAGTTTAGGTTCACCAAATCACTATATTTTCCTCATAGCTCTTGGGAACACAATTAATGATGGACCATTATGAAAATATTATACTTTTTAAAAACTGTGCCACATGGTGTTATTTTTAAATCTACAAAAAGCTTAGAAAATAGAAAATCAATAGTAACTTGCTGTAATATAAACAGAAGTAATATGATAGAAAAAGAGCAATATAGAAGAGTGCATAAAATTATATCAAAAACAATTAGGATATATTGTTGGGTGAGAAAAACAGAGTGAAGAAAAGCATAGTGTTACTTACTTAAGTGATGGGGAAGGTGAAATGCAAATATTTACATTTTTACATGTGTGCTAATTATATTTTGCATGGTGGGATAAACCATAACATTAAAAAAGTGAATGCTAGAGAGTCTAGAAACAGCTTCCTACACCCCCAAATCATTAGCATTTTATTGAGTATAATGAATCAAATTTTTACTACTCATCTTAAGAATAAACTTAGGGAAGAGATGAACAATTTACATTGGAAGGAAATATTTGACCTCCAGAAAGACAATCGTGAAGGCAAAGAAAAGTTATGAGAGTTATTATATTAATATTAAGGCACAGAGTGATCAGGATCAAAATAAAATGGGAGAAAGAGATAATGTAGACCAGAGGATGACAATAGACTTAGACAAAATTTTGATATAAGTGTGTATATAAGTGTATATGTGTGTATACAAGTGTGTATATAAGTGTGTGTATAAGTGTATAAGTGTGTGTATAAGTGTGTATATAAGTGTGTATAAAATTATTAGTGTTCTGGTTTTGTTTTTCTGGAGAACACTGTCTAACACTGTGTATTATATATATGTATTATATATATGTATATATAGGTGCAAAAGAAAGAAAACTGAGTTTCTTTTTTATATATGCTCTTTATCTATGAATTGAATTCATCATATATAAATGGACAATCTTTAAATATTTGATTCCATAACGTTTTGAAGGTTTCAAAATAAGTTTATGCTCCAAAACTTTAGTTTTCTTAAAAATTATGATATCTCACTATAGTCCTACTTGAAACTATTCTATACATTTTAATGCAGTAATAAAGTGATTGCTTCATTATAGAAACAAACCCAAGATTCAGGGCTAATGGAAAGCACCTGTTTCTTTCTCTGAGGAAACAAACTGGCTTCCCCAACTTCTGGGCACCAGACATTTATCACACTGAAGGAGGTTGCTTGTGAAAATGACAAACTGCTCTTTTAAATTTGGCAGAAGTGGCTTGTGAAATAAAGGCACATTGTCATCCAATGGGCTTTTTCCGAGAGGTAATGCTATGCCAAGAAAAGTGCATACTTCTCAGCTACAGAGCATCAGTGCGCAAACAATAAAAATCAACACAATAGGCTTTTCCTGCAAAAATTAAGAAACCAACCTATTGCTTACCTCCTTCAAAATGAAGTAATTTAAACCTAGTCAAAAGCAAGAGGAGGGACTGTGGAATCTCCTTTCCATGCTGTTCTTAATGGTTTGAAACTATATTTTTAAATAGACATGGTTGTCTAAAAATATCAAATGTTTCCCTGAACATATGCCAGCCTCGTTCTTGTCTAAAGACCATGCAGCCAGTTCACCTTTGATGCATTGCATTTCTTTCTCTTGGTCCCTTGACATAATCTAACTACTGTCAGACTGAAAGTGTTCTCTACTTCCTCTGGAAGTACCTTTCTGAATCTCTCTGCCCCTTGACTCTCACATTTCAAATGTCAGCCAAATGCATTCTAATTTTCACCCACTATGCTTCTTAGAATCTTTTACTCCTATTATTTATTTTACTCTGTCCTATTTTTTACTTAAATGAAAGCATTTTGGAGACACACTTTCGGATGAATATTATGTAAAATAAGTGCTTATAAAGAAATAAGCAACACTACAATTTAATGTTGATCTTGGTCTATCTTTTAGCCTTAGTTTAAACTGGTAGGTGATTGTTTGGAAATATAATACTCAATGAACCTTATATTCTGGAAGCGAGTTGACTATAAAGTGATTGAAGTTTGCTAACTATTCAAGAAAGTCTCTGAATTTTTAACTATGTCATAAGAAGTTGAAGTGTCTCTAACCCTTTAGTTAGACATAAGTTTCACAATGAACTGCAGGGCATATGAACCTGCATCGTTTTAGGATGTAATTTGAACAGTCGAAAGGCACATATACAAATTTGAAATATCAACTCTCTGAGCAAACATGTAGTCTTATGAAATAATATTTAAATTATTACATTAAGATAAATTTAAAATATCATTTATAATTTTCTTCCTATTAAAATTTCTCTGCTGATTATGTATGTAAGATATTCATTTTCAGTTTATGATCAGACAGTATGCACATAGCATAGACGCATGTCTAAAAACTTGTGTTCATAATTATGGATACCATCTATAACTAGCCCTTTCTAAGTCCCTGATTTCTGACATTTACTAGTCCATTGACTTCAGAGCCTCAGTTTCTTCTATATAATAAAAATGAGAGCACCACATGTTGTGTTCTGACATACTAATTTAAGACTGGGGAGCAACAATTTTTGGAGGTTTGTCCCACTAAAGGGATATGGTTGGTGTTGCTACTGGGATTCATTTTTTCAAATTTTTTCATGTTCTTAAGAGACAAATTCAAGGACGTACCTTACTAATTACTATTCCATAAACATGCTTTATCTATTTTGACAAACATAGGAGAAGAGCAATTGCTCTTATTCATTCCAAATAGCATTACCTCAGAAAGTAAAGGAAAATACATTCTGGCAAGGATAATGACAATGAGAATGAGGATAGAATACTGCAAAAAAGTTATGAAAACTATCCACTCTAAATAAGGGCATAAGTATATTATTTCTTATATGCTATAGCACCATATATTCTTTTTCTTAATCTCTTTGAAAATAAATACATATATTTCAATCTATTAGGCAAATCTCCTAATTTGGAAGCAATTTCCAATTATTAAACAAATCGAAGGACAGAATTCACAACATAAAATTTGCTTGACAATTAACCTTGTTGAATAGCAACTGCTCCTTCAATCTGATTATACATGCATACCCCATAATTCCAAAATAAACAAAAAATTAGGAAGTACGCAACTTTTAGCTTCTGAAACTAAAAGAAATTTCAAGTTATCTAGGTTTATTCAGTTATGTGGTGTGTTACGCTGGGATCAGTAGGGGAGAAAAACATTGAAGTTTTTTTTATGTATATATAGAAATAAAGTAACCTCATGAGAATAGTTATAGAAATAGTCAAATACAAGTCTGAGCAGATACCAAGTCCATGAGTAGATGCTGAGGTAGATGTCTCCTGACTCCATGAGACTGGTGACTGCAGTGATAAATGAGTCCAAGGTCAGCAGGTAAGATGGGTGACCACTGACTCCTCCATGTAGGTAAGCTATATGGAAGAGTATTGTCTCAGGTGTCAAAAACCTGCAGAGCTAATGAGCCAGATGCAATTGTCAGACATAACAAGAAGTTGACTGTCTTTTCCACAGTGTTTCCTTTATAGGATACACCATGACAAAAGCTCATTTCAATTGTCTTCTTATAATTGGAACTTTGCTGTGGCACCAGTAATGGAACTGCACTTCACTTTTGTGTGTGTGTGTGTTTTTTTTTACCTTTGGCTGCTCAGGGCTGTTAGGTCACACTGTGGAAGATGTATAGGCCTGAACTACCAAACTACTGAGAATTCTGGCCCCACCAAGTTGGCACAAAACCCAACTATCACATTTGGAATTGCTGATAATAAATATGAAAGTGGCAAATAGTTGTGTTGGTATACACATTATTTTCTTGAGGCAGGAAAACATTGCCACCCTTTGATAATTGCCATGATTTAAAAAAATGCATAAGAAATCCAGAAATGCACCAATGCTACTACTATCTTTTCCTTTCTATCTTCCTCAAAGAATCACTGTCAAAGAAAGTTACTTAGGGAATATAGGACATTGCATTATAAATTTGCCTGCAGTATAAAACAATAGCTTCAGTAATAGGATTTATATGCTCATTTACATTCTGGTGATGCTCATTGTATTCAAAGTATCACTTATACGCAGTTACACTAAACTAAATGCAATTCATATTTACTTTAACTAGCTGCACAGTCACAAGCATGTTCCTTCCAAATAATGCAGATTAGCTGAGACAAGTATTGACAATATAGAGGAAGTAGTGGCACTATGTTTCACACATAAAATTTGATATCCCTTAGGAACCTCTTGTGTTTAGGAACTTAAAGCTACATGAAAATATCTGAGATCAAGAACCCTGCTAGTAGTGAAACAATTTCTGGTTTGGACTTTCAATAACTATAGAAAGCTCGTGGAACCACTTTTTATCTATATACAAGGCCAATGAATGAAAACAAGTTTGGCTTAAAACATGTCACCTGAATGCTATTTATTGTAGAGTCAATCACTGAGAGGACAGTGCAGGATCAGGTCCTCATGTCTGTTTTACACACAGGGTCCCTCTGGGTGAGAACTGACTGGATAACATCTAACAGCACTCATTAGTCAAGCTAACCACCTGTTCTGCTAAAAAGAACTGTGTCTGCAGCTTAGATTTTGACATCATCAATGTCTTCCACATGCTCATTTTTTTATTACTATTTCAAGAACCTCAAATTTGGTAGTTCTTTCATCCTGTTAGTCCCTATATGGTAAAGTACTTATACAGGATGTGATCATTATGCCAAGTAAATACTGAAATACTTCTTCAATACACTCTTTAAACCAATGAAAACCCTTAATTTTACTAATCAATACTGGGGACACAAAAGCAGACAAAGAGATTTGTCAGATGCTGACTATATTTGTCATGTGTCCTCTCAAACATTGCTCAGTCCTGACATATATGGGGGTTCCTTGTTCTTTGATAATTTAACTGAAACAAATCCTCATTCAAACATTAGTGTTCTCATTAAGGTTTCCACAAATTTCTGGATAGAGAGAGGGCTATATTTTCCTTGGTCACTTCTGGCTCTACCATTCACTACCTTTTAACTTTTTCAAAACTTACATGTAACAGGTTTCATACATCTGAGTTTGGAAAAAAACAAAGTACCTCACACCTGGCTGATCTGGGTTTTTCTAAAGTGCTCCTGCTGCCCTGTCACAGGTAATATTACTGCCTCTCCTCTAAGAACAGTGCAGTTCTCTTCCACATTGCTTATCTCCAAAATCTCTAAATGCTCTCCTATCGTCTTACTTTAACTGGGTTCCACTTGACACTGATACTAACAGTGTCTATCAAAAAGTTCATTGACATGCACTGCTATCCACTTCCCTTCACAAAAAGGCAAGACTGTGAGAAACTTCCAAGTGGATTCCCTAACCACCAGCCTAACACAGGATGCCTCCTTTTTAAGGCAGAAACAACTACTCTATCCAGCCTGTGGGCTGCTATCTACAGGCTGACCAGTGTGAATAACTAGTGGCAGTGGGGGGGAGGGGAAAGATGGGGCTTTCTTTTCCCACAAAACTACACAGCCTTGGAAATCCAAAGGGGCAGTTCTATACTGTCTTACCATGGTTTCCCTATGAGCTGGCTTTGACTCAATGGCAATGGCTTGGTGTGTGTTAACAAAAATACCACATGTGGATGATTTTAACAAATAGAAATGTATTCTCTGACACTGTTCTTCTTCCAAGAGTCTTGGGATTTCTCTCTCTGAGTACTAGGTGGTGCTTAAATAGTTAAATGGCTGTGATGTTGGTGTGACTTTTGTCTTAGCAGACCAACCAAACCAAACTCACTGACATTGAGTCAATACAGACTTATAGCCGATCACACTCCTCCAACAGCCACGGTGTGACTTGGTCCAGACCGTCTCCTAAAGCAGGGCTTAATTGAATCTTAATTCTACACTGATGCATGGAGATGGTTTCATGAGTAGGGGCATTGTAGTGGTAGCAAAACCAGCACTGCCCCCTCCCCAACTCCTGGGTCTGCAAAATTTGTCAGATACAGATGAGTTCCTCAGAGAGAAAGAGACACTGAAAATATGATTAATAAGGACTACTTTTTCAAAGTAGACTCAAGTGCAATGGTGTGAATGGAGGAAAGTTTTGGGATCCTTCATTTGCTGTTGGAACATGACTCAAAATGAGAACAAGTTACAAACTTTTTTTATTAATTAGAATATTGATGCATAAATTTATAAAATGAAAAGTAATTAAAAGTGAAACAGAACATAAAGATAAATAACCTAGCACATAGAAAGATGAAATGGACTAATATTGGTCACATTGAATCAGACACTTACTATGAAAGACAGATAATTTCAAGGGTATATCATTGCTTATATCATCAAAAAGAACATTTGGAGATTGACAATACCATCTATCATTGGATAATATCTATACAGATACAAGGAAAACATTACTATAATTATTATTCAATTTTATTTATTCAAATGAAAACACAACATTTGAGAAGACTGAACCTCACAGCAACTCCTATAGAACAAAGTAGAACCACTACTAATGGTTCCTAAGATCTTTAAATCATACAGGATCTGACAGCCACTTCTTTATCCTGTGGAGTTTTCTGGTGGATTTGAATCCTTCATATTGTGCTTCGCAATTCAGCATGTGTACAACTATGCCACTGGAGGTCACGAAAACTATTAATGAATAAAGTGAGAAATTTAATGAACTTCTTCAATCTAAAATTGATCAAACATATAATCAAGATTCATTGATAATGACAGAAAACAAAAGTTCTAAATGAAGAGCAAGGGACAGTAGTTGAAAAATATAGCTTTGGTGATATAAAGAAAGCTGGGAATTTTGTGATAAACTTTTGTCAGGCCATTAACTTATTCATTGCAAATATCATCTTCAACAACATAAATTATCACTCTACACATAGATTTTCTCAGATGAAATATACAGCAATAAAATTACATTAGTGTGAAGAGAAGATGGGTAAGTTCAGTATTAGTAAGTTAACAAGAACAGGGGCTTACTATAAAAAAGACCATTGATTGCTCATGATGAAAGTTCAGGTTGAAATTTAAATGAAATAGAATTATAACAAGTTCACAAGAGCCAAAATATCACTGCAAGTATAATCTACCTGAATTTAAAGACTAAGTCAAGACAAGATATGACTTATTAAACACTAATGACATAAAACCTGAATAGCTATGGGATCAAGTCAATAACACTGCACATGAGGCAAGCAAAATGTTATATAAAAAGATATAAAATATCAAAGTAGATGTTAGAAAAGGCTCTAAAAAGCTATTTACTGTAGTCTAGCTAAAATACATTGAATCAAAAATGAAGTATAAGAATTGAACAGAAAATTTCAAAGTACAGATTGAAAATATAAAAGCAATAATTGTATTGAAATGTGCAATAACGGATATTTGAACATCAGAAAGTATGGACATCTAAGCATATCTCAAGCTGAAGTAGCCAATAGAAGATGTCAAACTTCAAGGCAATAGTTAAAGATTCTGTGACCAAAATATTTAATGATGATAGAGCATCAAAAGATGGTATAGGAATACAGAGAGTGACTTACCCAAAACAACTACTGAACAAGTAGCAAATGGTAAACAGCCAATGGTACTGAAGAAAGAAATCTAAGCTGTCCTACAGGCATTAGCCCAAAACAAGCTTCCAAGAAATGAAGAAATAGCAATTGCAATGATTCCACAGGCTGATGAAATACTGGAAGCACTCACTTGTCTGTTCTAAGAAATTTGAAAGACATTTACCTGGCCGAACATCTGGAATAGATCTATAACGGAGAGCATTAAAAAACTTGACTCAATAAATGCAGAAATAATTGAACAAAATTATTAATATCACATGCAATTAAAATGTTTCTTATGATTCTTCAACAATGGTTTCAAGGATTACATCAATAACGAGCTGTCAGTGGTTCAAACCAGATCCAGAAAGGGGTGTGGACATGGAATATGATTGCTAATGTCAGATGGATCTTGACTGAATGCAGAAAATACCAGATAGTTTTTTAAATTATGCCTTAGAGACAACATGTATTCATGTGACTTTAGATTATAACAAACTTGGATCACATTGAGAAGTTTGGGGATGCCAAAATACTTCATTGTGTTCATGCAAAACCTGACAAAGATAATCATTCAGATCAAGGGACAACGACATAGTCTGAAATCAAGAGAAGTGCGTCAAGATCATGCTCTTTAATAATTCTTATTCAGTCTGTCTGCTGAGCCAATGAGCCGAGAAGATGAACAATATTTAGAAGAACTCGCCAGGATTGCTCTTGCTTGTAGGGACCGTGGAGCGCATTGATTCAGAGCAACCTTATGCGTGACAGAGCAAAGTGCTATTTGGGACTGTGCCAGCCTTACACTTTTCTTACGTTGGAGCCCATTTTTGTAGGGAGAATGTGAATTGATCTCTTTGAGGCCTTCCTCCTTTTCTCTGCCCTTCTACTTTACCGAACATGACGTTCTTCTGCAGGGAATCATCTGTCCTGACAAAAGGTCTAAAATAGGCAAGACAAAGTCTCAAAATCTTTGTCACTGAGAAGCATCCTCACTGACCTGAATTTTTCTGAGAGAGATTTGCTTGTCCTTGGAGCAGTCATTAGGACTTTCATCCTTCTTCTCCAGCACTGTAAGTTAGAGGCATGGGTTCACATTTGGAATGAGAGGAACGTTTGTTAACGACCTGTGGCCTGTAGATGACACACCCTTCATGCTGAAAGCAAGGAGACCTGGAGGGACTTGCTGATCGAGATCAATGATGGTAGCCTGAAGCTAGTTTTCAACTCTGTAAAGAAAACAAAACTCCTCACAACTGAACCAACAAGGAGCATCATGATAAATGGGGAAAAGATTGAAGTTGTCAAAGATTTTGTCTTGCTTGGATCCATGACCAATGCTCAGGGAAGCAGTCATCAAATAGCCAAATGATATATTTCACCGATCAAATCTGCAGCACAAAATTTATTTAAATTGCTGAGAAACACGGTGGCACTCTGAGGACTAAGGTGAGCCTAATCCACTACATATTTTCAGTCATCTCACATGCATGTGAAAGTTGGACCTTGAATAAAGAGGACAACAGAATAACCCGTACATTTGAAGAATGGTTTAGGCAACACATTTGAAGTAACTTGGACTACCAGGATAACAAACCATTCTATCCTAGAAAAAGTATAGCCAGAATGCTCCTAAGAAGTAACTAGCATCAGACCTCTTCCATATTTTGGGTATGTCATTCAGAGATATTTGTATTTAGAAAATGATATCATACTTGTAATCCTGAAGGGAATAAAATAATAGGAAGTTTCTTGATGACATGGATTAACACAATTGCAGCAATAAAAGGTTCAAACCACAATTTTGTAAGTATGCCATGTGATCAGGCAATGTTTTGTTGTGTTATGTATAGGGTCATTTTATGAAAGGGAATCAACATGAGAACCCCTAACAAAAACAGAATACACAGTCATTCTAAGCTACAATCAAGTCAACCCCCACATGAAGAAGACCCGATATACTACAAGGAATGAAATGCTTCTTAATCCTGGCCCTTCTCATAGTAGGTTGTCTAAACTGAACATACACATCAAGCATATCACACACACACACACACAAGCACGATGATCTAGTACACTATGGACTGAGAGTCAATGTAGCCAGTTTATTTTTTAAAAGGGTTTGAGTTAATGCTGAATTTTACATTCTTAAATGATTGATCTCAAATTTCATTGAGAATTATTGGAACACAGCCAAGCTCATTAATATACAAATTATCTATGGCTGCTTTTGCTCTATGGAGTTGATTAATCAGGGCAGATACAGCCTGGAAGCCTGCATGTATTACATACAACACACACATATATTTTCACACATAAACATGGAAGCATATAAAATATTGAATGGTTTGAAAATTGTAATTTATTATTTTATACATATTTACACATATAAGTGCTTTTTAATTTTAGACAAACCTTTATATATATGTGAGCATATTTGTGAAACCTATATATATATAAATATAAATAGAAAGTAAAGCAGGAACTTCATGTTCATAGGACTCAGGGTAGTAGTTGATTCTGAATGAAGGCACTGAGAAAATCATGTATTTAAATGCACCCATTGTCACTGAGTTGATTCCAACAACACTCTGAGGCAGAGGAGAATTGCCCTGGTGACTTTCCAAGGATGAACATATTCATGGGAGCAGGAAGTCTATCCTTTCTCCCTCAGAAAAACTCGAGGTTTCCCAACTGCTGACCTTAGTGCACTATGTCATCAGGGCTCCTGAGTTACATGTAAGCTATTGTCAAAGTTTAGGTCTTCATGTTGGGTTAGGCTTAAATTATAAAACATACAATAAATAAATAATGCAAGAGACTCATGCATGAAGCAAAGTTATGAGTGTTTCATGAATAAAGGATGGTGATTAATGCAATTATATTCTTGACATTATTAAATTTTAAAAGGTTACCTTTATGATGGGCAATTACCCCTCTTGATCCCCCCCCCCCCAGTGGCTTAAGCCAGAAAGTCCCTCCTCATTTCCAGGAAAAAATATGCTTTTCTCTTTGGATAACTAAATTAAGAAGTGTCAGGTATGACTATAGGCAAATTACAGAATTGAAATGGGAGAACTAAAGGGAAAGACTATTTTCTTTACTTATTTTTAAAAGTTTTTTCTTCTTAAACTCTGAGTGATTAATAATTCTCTGATAAATTCTACTTGTATCTCCCTCAAAACACCAAATTGTAATGGCAACAGAGAATAGTGAGCCCAAGGATAAATAATTTCTATCATACATTTTAAAATGATATTGAGAAATGTCTTTACATGCATGACAACTTAGACTGTTTTAAGATCAGGGAAAGTACTTTGATTTTGTATTTTCCCAATAAAATACATGGTTTCATTTTGTTAGATATTAAGCAACCCTGTTAATGTTTTGAGGATTTTGTATTTTCCCAATAAAATACATGGTTTCATTTTGTTAGATTTTAAGCAACCCTGTTAATGTTCTGACGTTCAAAACCACCATCAGTTTCATGCAATAAACATTAAGTTTTCTACTTCCATAAACAGTTACAGTCTTTGAAACCTGCAGGGTGTCATTAACAGCATTGACCCAATGTCATTGAGCCATTTACTTTTCTGATATCTTGAGTACGGCATTTTTGGATGTGTCTTTATTAACAAGGGATAACATAGGACAGATGTGAAAAGACAAGATACTCGACTGCTCTAAAAAGTTACCGTCTTGGACACTCATGGGGGCAGCTGTAGCCTCTCCTGCAGGATCACTGTGAGTTGGGATAGGCTTGATGGTAGTGAGTTTTTGTTTGACTAAAGCACATGTGTAGATAAACATTCGCTTAGAAATATACATTGCTAGTATGAAACTCAAAACATTTTTCTATGAAAAATCACAGTAATAATTACATATAACTAAACAATGATGAACCAATAATCAGAGAAACTGGATTATATGAAGAAGAATGTGGCATCGGCAATGGAACAAGGTTTACTAAAAACCTCCAATATGGAGATGACACACCCTTGCTTGCCCAAAGCTTGGTGAACATGAAACACCTGCTGATGATCAAGAATTACAGCCTTGTTGATGGCTCACAAATCAATGTGAGGAAAGTAAAAATCGTGCCAATGTGAAGAACAGGTAAGATCATGCTAAAAAGGAAAAAAAAAAGATTGCTTGTGTAAGGAAATTTTCCTTGCTTGAATCCAGAATCAGGGCTCCTGGAAAGGATAGTCAAGAGATCAGAAGTCACAGTGCACTGGGAAAATCTGATGCACACGACCTCTTTACTGTGTTGGGAAACAAGAATCCGAATTTGAGGGATAAGATGCACCTGCTGCAAGGTAATTGCTTCACAAGTGTGTGAAAATGGGACCAGGCATAAGGAAAACCAAAGAAATGGTACAATTGAATTGTGGTGCTGGTAAGGAAGTAGAGCCAGAGTGCTACTTAGCGGCAAAGAGGGCCAAACCCTGTCTTTTATACCTTGGGCATGTTCTTGGGAGAGAGCCATCCCCAGAGCAGGGTGTTAGGCTTGGTAAAATTGAGAGGCATTGAAAAAAAGGAAGGTCCCCGATGAGATGGACTGACACAATGGCTGCAACATCGGGATCAAGCCTAAAAACAATTGTGAGGATGACAACAGACTAGGCAGTGTTTGTGTCCCCATACACAGTCATCATATTGATGATATCTAAGAACAGCAAAAAAAATCTATCCTAAATGATCTAATAAAAATTGCATAACCTATTAAGAATTATGCTTTGTGACTACCCTGATCAGTTTTCCTGGATGAACTCACAACTTTATTGATAATATTTATTTTAGTTTTCACAAATCGTTATCCATGCACACATGCTCAAATGCACACATGTACTCTTTGAAGACCTCTTAATAACATTTGACTATTGAACCTCAAGGGAAAGGAGTTGGCACTTGGAAGAATACTTTAGTGGAATGTCCAGTTGACCATCTGGGAATCTCTTCAGGTATGCTCAAAAATGTTCTCTGAATCAACAAATCTGCTTTCATTTCTCTCCAAAGTTGAAGGTACTCATCATACTTCTCCAATAAATTTAAATAATTTTTCCCAGTTCATCTGGCTAAATATTGCTTCACATTATTCTCTATCCAGCTGTCTTCTTGCTGTTGCCAATAATCTCTTCAGACAACAAACTTCTCTCCATTGCCTCTTTAAAATTCTTTGTGCTTATAGAATGCTTTCTTTTGTGGGGAGGGGACATCACTGTCCTCTGGTGATGGAAGTAGGAGCCCCAGTCTTTGCTCCTGTGGAGTCACTGCTGGAATTGAACCTCCATCCCAGTGGGCCGCAGTCACGTGCACAACTACGCCACTGGGGCTCAGCCTATAATGCTTTCTTAAGTAGGCTCTCAAAATTCTTCCAAATATACAACTCCATTAGTCTTCTTGATAACCCTAAAATGTAAACAGGTACAAATAATCTTAAATTTGCAAATGTTCTGAATTCTCCAAAGTCATTTGAATGCTGGCTGTTTGTAACCCACAGGCAATACGTAGAATCTGCACTAGAAACCACAGACCAATGGATATGCCTCCATGCCAGTGGAACTAAAAATGTGGTGTCTAAATACAAGGAGCACTTCTTTCTGCACACCCTTGGTCACTATTGGTGGGTTTCCATTCAACAGTGACAAGGAGCTACACTGTACTATCCATCAGATACCATGATATTTTTACTAGAACTCTCATTAAAGGTATCTGGGCAAATAGTTCCAAGTTCAGACTATGAAAAGTGAGGCTAAATGTTGAACTACAGCTGACTAGTATAACTTTTCATAAATGGCCATCACTCCGTGCTCTTTCTGTGGCAAACTGACTTCTTTAATTACCACCCCTCTTATAAATAAGTTTACTCTCACCATGGTGACCCTGTGTGTACCAAAGTACAGCTGTGCTCCATTGCTTGTTTTCTAATTTTCAATCATGAATTGAATAAACATTTACATAGTAAATCATCAATTTTACAAAGATTCACGCAAGTGTGTTTCATTTAATCCATTGAAACACTTCAATGTAACAATACCAGCCTGACCAGGAAGTATTATTTTCTTTCCCTATTGCTCTTCCTTTCCTCAGTCTTCTCAAGTTTGTCTTAGGTGAATGTTGTGGTTGTCCCCCGACTTCTCAAAGTTGTGCTGACTTCAGTGTGTTACTAAACTTGTGGAATCTATCGTTTGGCTGAACCTTGTGTCACAAGGGTGAGTTAATTTCCATAAACAAATAGTGACCAAAGTTCATCATTAGGGCAGTTCCCTTAGCCTAATGAACCAGCGTGCCTTTGCTTTTCATGATTTGGAATTTTGCTCCATAGTTTTCTCCAGTTCTATCCAGGGCCTTCTTTCATTCTGTGAAGGATGTCAAGGCTGACGTTGCAAGGACGATTCATCCATTGCTCTAATTCTTTCCATGTTTCTTTTGAATATCACCACTGTTCTTTCTTCGAGATGTGGAGCAATCAATAGTTACACCTTTTTTCCCAGATGATAACAATTTTTTTAAGAATCCATATTGGAAGGGGTTGGGCTATTTTAGTGATTCACAGTTGCTTCTTTCTTACACATATATGAGAATCTCTGAAGTAGCACTTATTTTTAAAAAAATATCCTGTCTTCTGAAGATATTTTTATGCATTAAGTTGCATAACAACTATTTTAAATAGAAAAAATGCATTTAGTCAATGAGAATCGAGCTGTAAATGAGTGCGAGCATCCATTCTTCTTTTCATAGGAATCGCTTCATCAAAAGTGATATCATGTCTTGTTTAGTATTTTGGAAAGTTATTTAAATAGCACAAGATCTTGGTGTATAATATATACTGTAAACTGGTGACAGGTTGCCTGTCATAGAATTGCTATGTGTTTGATTTGTTGTGACCAGGTCACTGTCTTTATTTCAACATTGAATTTCAATGCACATCTATTCCGCTTAGAACTCTTCGGAGTTTAGTGTTGCAAAATAGAGAAGCAAATCATATGATGCTTCACCCAATCTATTTGCTTGTCAATTCATATTTTTTTATGAATACAATATTTTGAAGTTATATATTGGACTTTAACCTTCATAGCTTCCTGATTTTGACAGAATAAAGCACATTATTAATGTGAACTTATTGTGGTGAATTTACATAACGGATAGTTCTTCTATCCGTTAGCTTTGTAACTCCCCCCAATTAATTGACTGGGGCCGTGACAAGTGTGTGTGCAAAACACTAATAGAAAGAATTGGTCCTCTGTTGACCTTCTACTGAGTATGTATCTGAGAAGTAGAAAAAGAAAGCATTGGGTTACCATGCAAAAAATCAATGTCAGATTTGAGAACCCTGTCCCAAGCGTCAATGTAGAAAGGACCGCGACAGCCACAGCACTGCAGCAGGCAGGCAAAGCAGAGGGGCCGCGTGGAGACGGAGAAGCTGAGCCACAGGCTGCACAGCCCGGACACTGCGGAGCCCAAGGGATCACGTGGTTGAGAAGCTGAGGGCGGCCAGAGAGGGATGTCGCTGATGGCAGCGAACAGATGCGGCTATTGAAAACAGACGGGAGACTTTGTTTTCCTACATTTTGACTTCTTATAACCTGGTACCTTCTTTAATCAGCCCCATAATTATTAAGTATTGTTTGGGCTGAGCCCCAGTGGCGGAGTGGTTGAGTGCGGGACTGCGACCCACTGGTTTTGCGGTTCAAATCCAGCAGCAGCTCTCCAGGAGCAAGGCTGGGCCTCCCACTCCCACCAGAGGGCAGTGATGCCCCCCCCACTCAAAATAAGTAAGTATCATCTGTGTGGTGGGCACTGCAACAAATTATCAAACACAGCCCATAAGCAGATTTCTGGAGAGGGGATGCATGCTGTTAGGGTAGGGTAAACCAGGTTTGAAGGTAGAGACGTGTGTGTCAGACCCCCCTGCCTTGGGCTGGTGTGTACATGGATGGTCATTTCCCTAGTGAAGATGCAAGAGATCTGATGGGTCTTTCATTCCCCGCCTACGTTATTATTAATATGATTTTGCGCAAATTTATAAATTTCCCCTCAGGATAGCTTTATAAAGCAAATAATATATCTTCAACTTGACAGCTACAGAAATGAACATATTCCAGACTAGTTCCTCAACCATCTTCAACCAGTTACTTTAATCCAGATTGTCAGACAACAGATGCCATAGAAATGAATCTATTTTTATTTGAAAGACAAATTGTGTTATTAACTTGTTTAGAATTATTCCTAGGCTCACACATTTACTTTCTTATGTTATTCCAAGACAGTATAAGACTTGTAAATTCTCTGAAAGAAAGAGTTTTTAAGGATAGTCTGAAGTTGTGCCAATCATAATTCTTATGCAAATCAAAACAAAATAGAAAAAACCACTACCTTAATATAGTTTATTGTAACTTCTATGATGCATGATTTCCATAAAAATTCTTGTCCCTGAGTTCACTATGCTTATAAAATGTGTACTTTATATAATATTCATCTGCTCTATTCAAATGAAAGTTTGAATCTTACACGAAGACAGTGTGATTGGCTGTACGATATATTCCCTTGTAAAGGATACTACATGTGCTTTGCATTTGAAGAAGATGTATTTGGAATTCTCTGCATCTTCTATTCTCCCACTGTCAAATGAAGCAATGCATTTTCAACACTTAATTATCTTTTCACCTAAATTGTGTCTTATTTTTTCATTTAAACCACTAATGTGACTTTTGTTATATTCATCTTGTCTCTACAGAAATGAACTGCTGTTCTCTAAATTGACTTTTTCTTCGAATGTGAAGTCTAAAATTTATAAGGAAAAGCCAAAAAAGTGGAAATAAAGAAATTTACAGATGAGAACGGCTTTCTGTAACTTAGCCACTAGACCTCTGCATATTCCTTGGACTAGGCATTGGGTCACTCCCATTTTTCATAGCTTGTCACACAATTAACTAAATCATTAAAATGGAACTAGTCCATTGTGACAAACTGGAATGACTAAAAGCCTGCCTAAGGCACTGCACTGTGTGGCTGTTTAAGAAAATTCCATCTCTTCGAACTTAGTGATGGATAATGTGACAAAAATATTCCGATTAAATTCTAACTTTGGAATACTTAATAAATTAGTAACAGCATTAGAAGTGCCACTTACAATCACCTGTCAAGGTAGAGGAGGGACTGCGCTGCTGATCTTTGTGCCCTCTTTGTCTGCCTCGCTGAGAGCAGCTTGCTGCTGAGGGGGGTCATATCTTGTGAAGGAACGAGCTGACAGCGAGCTAAGAGCTGAGGTGCGCCTGGAATGCCTCTGCACTTACTCCTTCTTCTCCATCAAAGCTGAGCCCTTGAAGAACACAATGCTTTCTTTTGACAGGTTGAAGCCTTACATTTCCCTGTTTCATCATTACTTTCTATTCTTTTTCTAAAACGTTATGCCATGGAAAAAATTATTTACTTTTCATTTCATATGAAAATTCACAGGAAGGTAGCCCTCTGAGGAAAACAGAACAGTATGTGAAGTCATATTGAAGATGGAACTTAGTAAGCTCATGATTTCTGGATTGTTCACTGCCTGAAAGCTTACCTTTTTATGCATATTTTTTCACACTGGGGTTTGAAGGGGTGATCAAATATAAAACAAAATGTATGTGGTCTTACGTAAATTAATTAATTTAAAATACATTTAATCATTGTTATAATTACTTTTGACTGTCAGACTACTTATATATTGTTGTTCATGCTAGTTCCGTGTTTTCAAACACTTCTAAGTATGTGGACTCTAATACATTGGAAAAGCAGACCCAGCTGGAATTTAGGATAGTCATAATTGAATGCTGCTTTCCACACTAAGGATATATATATAGATGTATGTGTATATATATATATATATATATATATATATATATATATATATATATATATAGCTTTTACAAAGTCACATAAACTCTATAATTTTTTTCATCAGCAAAATTAGGTATTAGATTAAATGACATATAAGATCTTTCACTTTAAGGATAGAAAAATATCAGTACTAATGATAAATAATTATTAGTAATGTTGGAAAATTATTAGATTTAATAGAAATTGTTGGATAATCCTAAATGTTGGCTTATTAACCTATAAGTAAATATGATCAATAATATTAATATTATATTGTACGCTTGGGTTCTGGGAAAGATTTTTCAGACTCTAAATCAGAAGTAAATGTTTTATGCAAAATAATGACCCTACTAAGACAAATCACAGAAGCACTTTCTCTATGTTAACTAATTGTTAGCTTAATTCTTTTAGTGGTCTAGAAGAACATCTCTGCCCCTTTCTGCACTAATTGCAGGTATCCTAAGCTTGGCTTGGATGCTCCATTTTCTTTTCTATGCCTTAGGTTGCCTTAGTAATTAGGACATTGCAATTGGTTCCATGTGTTTTCCTCTTTATCTTATTTCCTAGATTCCATCTTTTCTAATGAGAGCTTGATGTCTATATTTCTGACATCAAGTTAGCTAGATATCTACTTCTAGAATTTAAATGGATTCTCCCATATTAAGGTACAGAAAAGAGCTAAATTTCAACTTTGAATAGTTTTTGTTCTGGATGATAATAATGATATAGCACTAGTAGCATTATTATAAATAATAGTCATCGGAAAAGTCACAGAAGGTCAAATTTAATGCATATATTTTGAATCCACCAGCCCCCTTACTGTTACAGGTGAAGACCTCCACACTGATTAATCAGTAATATTTTTCTTCCACAAGCAGAATATTGGTAAGGGGAGATTCAATATATTACAAAAGGGGGTATATTACGTTATATATTGTCCTACAGGGGAAAATTGCTGTATAACACCCCTATATTATACATTTCTATGTATACAATTTTCTATATTATGAAGCATTTTCAGATCTTCTTATAGGAAATTCACCCCTTCCATTTGCACCGTCCCTTCTATCAAAGCACACTTGGTACCTTGGTATTTTTATTTGCATTCCTTCCTGTCTTCACACACTAGTAGACTAAAACCATTGCCATCAGGTTGATTCTGACTCATAGAAATCCTTGTGTAAAGCAGAATGAAGCATGCCCCAGGCCTGCTCCAGTCTGACAATTGGTCTTTGGCTGAGCTTGTTGATGAAGTCTTACTATTGCTAACAGGAACCCTGTTTATAGTTCTGAAACTGTGACCACATAAGGGAGCAAACAGTCTCATCTTCCACTCAAGGAGAAGATCGTGGGTTTTAACTCCCTCCTTGAGGTTGGCCATGCAGCACCACGCAGCACCACAGAACTCCTTTGTACTGTAAATGTAAAATGTGTGATGTGTTCTTCTGGGGAGTCTGGTCCTAACAGAGTTGGATACAAAGTTGTTATTATTGTAATAATTGACTGAATCTATAAGTGATGAATCTATAATATGATTGAAAAGGTAGCTCAACAATTTATGATATCCATGAAAATGGCATCAGATGTGTATTCTATGCACCCATTTTATAGCTCAATCATAATTCAAACATAGCTCTAAAGCACAGTCTGAAAGAGCTGCAGAAAAATATGTTGGAAAATTGATATATTATGTTGAATATCCATCCACAATGTTGCCCTGGTGGTATAGATGTTATGGTTTGTTTATGCAATATCAGCAGTTCAAAACCACGAGCTACCCATAGGAGAAGACTATAACTTGCAAGATTGTAACTCTTAAATGGCTTTCTACACTCTTCAAAGGGTTCTAGTCTCTGCAGTGTGTATGAAGGGTAAAATTCATAAGGGGAGTCCTATACGGTCACTAAGAATGTGCATCCACCAGATGGCAATGAGATTTTGATTTTGGTTTGTATATTAGCCAAAGCAGGTATTTGATAAATACCTACTGGGTGCATGTATAAGTTGATGAAGAAGTCAAGAACCATGAGGGAAAAAAATCAAAGGGGAAAACAAAGAAGAAAAAAAAAGGGAGAAAAAGGGGGAAGGAGAGAACAATGAAGGAAAAGGATTGTGGATGTTAACTCATAGGCTGAGCAGCGAACATTGAGACAGTTTAAATAGACTATCCTAATGATTTTGGCATGCACCAAACAGAAAATAAATTTGCCAATAGCTTGTGAAATAGCAGATGTACAGGGGAATATATATACACGTGTGTGTGCAGACATGCACATGAATTCACACAGACATATACACACAAATGGGAAAAAATCTATGCTGTACAGAACTTAGATAGTACAGATTTAAGTTTTCCACATTAGAGGAACATCCAGCAACTCACTCTGAGTTAGGGCACCCAGTGTTGTCCCGTGGAGAGGTTCTCTCTTGTCACAGGGACTTTTTTTGTAAAAGCAGTTTCACTTGAATTTTGTTTTGTGTGATGACCAATTTAAGAAAGCAGCAAGCAGCTGGGAAATTTTATTTCCTATTCAGGAAAAATGCCACAGAAACTGAAATGGTTGTGATGAACACAGTATGGAAAAAACTCAAATGTATGAGTGTTTTTGTTTGTTTGTTTCAAAAGTGGTGAAATGTTGATTGATGGCAAACCTCGTTCTGGATGGCTGTCCATTTCCTGAACACACAAAAATGTTAAAAAAAAATTGCAATTTTGCTTGAACACCAAAGATGGAGCATTGAAGACATGGGAAAGTCATTTGGAATATCTCAGAGTTTGCTTCAGTGAATGCTAATGGAAGATTTGAGAATAAGAAGGGTTGCTGTGAAATTTGTGCCTCTGGCTCTGACTGACCAGGAAAAAGAGCATCAAATTGAAACATGCTGGGCTTTGAAAGAGCACCTCTGAATCAACCTAGACTTTTTCCCCAAGGTTTTTACTGGTGTAAAAAACAGCTTGCTCAGTTGACCCATGCACCTTACTCACCTGACTCACTCGATATGACTTATTTGTGTTTCCACAAATACAGAAGGACAGGAAAGGATAAAGATTTGATGACATAGAAGGGGTGAAGCAAAAAAAAAAAAAGAGGGAAGTGTTGTCAATCATCCAAATAGATGAGTTTGAAAAATCTTTCCAAAAGAGGAATCACAGAATTAACAAGTGTGTCAAGTGTATTGTAGTGTACTTTGACGGTGATGAGGTTGCTGTGGAAAAATAAAGAAATAAATACATAGCTTTGAAAAAAATTGGTTTTTGGCTGAGCCCCAGTGGCGTAGTAGTTGTGCGCGGGACGGCGGCCCACTGGGATGGAAGTTCAATTCCAGCAACAGCTCCACAGGAGCAAAGGCTGGGCCTCCTACTACCACCACCAGAGGGCTGTGATGCCCACCCCCCCAAAAAATTTTGGTTTTTATTTTTGTTCTGTTTTGACCCCCTCACATGTATTAATAATAGCTTATAATAATAGAAAAGAGAAAAAGGGTGTCAATGAGGGCTCCCACATTTCTGTCTTACTAACCATGGAACTTTACTTGGATAAAAAGGGAAAAAAATCATCAATTAGATTTTAGAGGAAACCTACAGTCTTTGAGGAAACTCTAAGGGGCTCAGTAGCTTAAGTACTGGGGTGGAAATTGAAAATGCATGATTCCTATCCATCAGTTGCCCGGAGGAGAAATGATGTTTCCATAAAGAGTGAACAGCATCATAAGCCCTAGGGGATGCTCTACTCTGGGCTCTCAAGTGATTATGAGTTGGAATCGACTGAATTGCAGTGAATTGAGTTTTGATTTACAGGCTTACACAGCGAATAGAGACATGGAGAATGGACGTTTGTGAGTCCTTGGTCATTAGATGATAAGAAAGCCATAAGGAATGGTCTAAAGTGAAGAAGAGCACATGCTGTGAAATATTTAATCAAATAAGTCACTGCATACAATTGGACACTGTGTATACAATATTATAAATTACTAGTTGTTTCAGCTAACAAATTTCTGAATAATCAATGAGGTTTTACGCACACCATTTTTCCCTCTATTTTTTTTTACTTCCTATTATTAAACTGGGAAAGTGTATATTGTCCACAGTCATAGATCTTCATATGCATTTAAGGAGATAGTCATCTCCTGAAATAATAATATTTTCTTTTTAAATGACAAAATTCATTTCTTTTTTATTTAAGATCTTGTTTTCTATGTAAATTCGTAGTGTATGCTATTGAGTAAGGGTTGTGCATCACAGTCAAAATGGTTTATAAAATGCTACTTTTTAATGGGACATTAACACTTATTCCCTCAAAAGTAGTAATCCTATCTATCATAAGACACACCTTATTTGAGAAGCAAGTATACATAGTAGGAAAATGCTCCCTAAAATATCAAACAGAACTTCTAGGCTGCAATTTATATTTAGAGTGAATGAAGACATATCCCCCTTTGTTTAGCGAGACTTGCTCACAGTATTACGCTCAGACAAGAGCTTTTCCAGATGTGCCCTGTTTGTCCTTACATTCACTCTCTATTAAGAGTTCCATTGGAGAGATAATTCTTCTGATACACGAAACAACAAAGAGGAGCAAAATACTTTGGAAACAATTTCAAGAGTTGATGGTGTCGACAACCATCAGAGAAAATAAACAATGGGTTTTTCCTTCGCAGAGAAGATTTATCTCTGATGTGTACTCTTCTAGATGTTTACATTGAGGACAGTTTCTCAGATGAATTGTAGCATTAGAGTGTTCGATTATCTACCCTTTTCTTCAGAGAAAGAAAGAATTGAGAAACAACTGAAATGTTTAATGGAGTGAGTCAACAATTTTAATGTCAAATTATCATGTTTTACTTCAATTTCTTCAATTCTTCAAGCAGGAAATGTTAAAATTTCCCAGATGAAATAAAGCAAATTGCACATGTCTATTCACAATTTAAATCCATTCATCTATTCACCATTCAATAGGATTGACACAGTGGTTGCAGAAATGGAATTAAACAGTGACAATTGAGAAGAAGCTCAGGTCAGGATAGTATTTTGTTCTATTAGATAAAGGTCCATCTGTTCCATCAGATATAAGATCAATGTATTATTATTAATTGCCTCTCTGGCATGTAGTAGCAAAAATAATTCACAGAAAGTGGGCAAAGTCAGTAAATAAATTTAACTATCAATATTTATTTTCTGTAGTTTATTTACTTTATTTTTTAATCATTTAATTGAGGTCTCATACAACTCTCATCACGATCCATACATTTATCCTTTATATGACAAGTACATTTGTACATTTGCTGTCATCATAATTCTCAAAACATTTTCTTTCTACTTAAACCCTTGATATCAGCTCCTCATATTTCCCCTCCCTCCCTCATGAACACTTGATAATTTATAAATCATTATTTTGTCATATTTTATAGTGTCCCATGTCTCCCTTCATCCACTTTCCTATTGTCCATCCCCCAAGGAGTAGGTTATATGTGGATTCTTGTAATTGTTTCCCCCTTTCTATCCCACCTTCCCTCCAGTCACCTTGTAGTGCCACTCTAACCACTGCTCCTGAAAGGATCATCTGTCCTAGATTCCCTGTGTTCCAGTTCCTATCTGTATCAGTGTACATCCTCTGGTCTAGCCAGATTTGTAAGGTAGAATTGGGATCATGACAGTGGGAGGGGAGGAAGCATTGAGGCACTGCAAGAAGTTAAATGTTTCATTCTTGCTACACTGAACCCTGACTGACTCATCTCCTCCCTGCAGCTCTTCTGTAAGAGGATGGCCAGTTACCTGTAGATGGGCTTTGGGTCCCTAATATGTACTCTTCATTTATAATGATATAGTTTTTTGTTCTTTGATGCCGATCCTTTCGATACCTCGTGGTCACACAAGCTAGTTTGCTTCTTCCATGTAAGCTTTATTCCTTCCGATCTAGGAAACCTCTTATTTACCCTCAAAACTTTAAGACCCCAGACACTATCTTATGAAAGCTGGGCACCATCAACTTTCTTCACCACATTTGCTTATGCACACATTTTTCTTCAGTGATAATATTGGGAATGTGGCCTCACAGTGATATGATTATGTGCTCTTTGTTGTCTGATACCTAATCCCTTCGACAGTTCATTGTCACACAGGCTGGTGTGCTTCTGTAGTTTCTTAATAGTTAATGTCATTTAATTTGTGTCAGTTAGTCCAGGTATAGTTTCTAGTGGTGGGCATTCTCCTCAGGAGGTTGGCTTGAATTCCTCATTCTTTCAGTGAGAAGGTTTTATTTTGGTGTTATTTTAAATGTAAGATGAAATTTTAGTGGTTTGTAAGTAGATATGGTATTTGATGAAATAATGTGATCCTAACATTGAGTGTTTCTGCCAGACAGTGGTTACTGCAAAGAGCTATTAGAAAAAACATGATGAGAGAAAGTATTAAATCCCTAGTAGGCACAAAAAATTATAGGTGGGTCATGGTTGAAATAATCATTTCCATTTATATAATAAATTTGATGAAAGGAGGGAGTGTAATATGGAGAATTGTGTACTGACATCCAGGAGTCTGAATCGGTGCACTAAATGGATAAGCATTCTTGGGAGGAACCTTGAACAGAAGATTTGTTCCTGTCATTTTGACATGAATGAAACAAGATATGGGGTTTTCATATATCTCTTATAAGCTAAAGTTCATAAAGATCAGAAATCAAGATATATTTAAATGAAGGTATATGAGGTCACTCAAGGGGTGTATATAAAAGTAGCATTAATTAAAACCCAAAAGAGAAATCCTCTTCCTCCTTTCCCCTATATTCGACAGCATTTTTTCTTTAACTATTATTATGTTGAATTTCTCGCTGTCATTGTTATATACACAAATTCTCAGTGTAGTCAAGAAAGAGCACTTTTCCCTGAAGCATCATGCTACATAGGTTACTGAAGTTGTAAAATCTTGGAACATTTATTCCAGTATAGAAAGTGTTATTTTCATGGGTTCTGAAGATGTTTTAGGATTATTTGGTATAAATTTTGGTAAATAATATCAAACCACTCCTATTAGGAAACTGGTTCTTGTGTTTCAGGTTTACCTCAATGTGTCTCATTTGTGCCCTTGGCCTCCATTATTCCTCTATTTATTTAATCCGTATCATTGACATTTTTCTGGTTATGATTTATTCAGTTTGCCTACCATTATTTTATATCTGATACCTTATCCACTTTCATTTCCCTTCTGTATCACACATTGCCTAGCATATATTGGGTACTCAAGAAAAATGGTGGTGATAACATCTGATATTTATGAGAATCTGATATATACTATTGACTAAGAATATAGGCTATTAAACATATTATTAAGCATAACAAAGACATTTGATAACATTTACTGAGAGTCTGTGAATAAAGCTAGTAATAACTGAAGTGATGATGTGATATGAATATGTGATAATCAAAAGATCTCTTTTATTCTTTCCCATAAAAAAGGAAAATATCATTATGAAAAAAACAAATTAGACAAAGTGTTCAGCAATAATTCTGTGTTTGAGCACACATTTGCTTATATCACATAATGTCACAGCATTAATATTGTTTTCAGTGATTATTGCTGTGGCAAAATATTTTTTAAATATATAATACAATGTGGCAAGGGAGAGTAAAAATTTAAATGAAAGCAGAGTATGCATATTGTTTTTACAATGTAACTGCCAGTCAAGCTAAAATCTTATGAGGAACGAGAAGCAATTTTCACTCATGTACATTCTAACATGTAGGTCATATTCCTTTATGTAAATTTCTTTCGTTTGGGTGTTTCAATTTCAATAGAAATGTAGTTCTGAAAAGTATGGCTTTTATTTCTTTCTCTTGTTAATTCATTCTGAGTTTTGGAGAACAAATGTTTTAGTGAGTATGACATCTACAAGGGGCATTATTGGAATAAAGTGCTAAAACGTGAACAGCGCGTGTTTTGGATAAGTGTGGCAATGTGGAAGGATGCTCTTTCCCCATTGGACTTGCCCCATGAGGAGGAAGAAACGAGACGGGGGTCCAGAGAAAGGGCCCACGAGGGAGATGTTGAAAAGAAGGTAATGCTGACATTTTATTTCTTGGAAGAGGATACATAGATCCATTAACTTCAAACAGCTTTTGTTTCTCTCCTCTTTTTTTTCGCAAAGATAATTAGTCATATATTTTTGCATCTATTTTCTAATGTATTACTCAATACTTTGTATTCCACTATTCAATTTTCCTCGTGTCCAATATAAGTTAGGCAATGTACTAGGTAAAAGTGAAATGCAAGTGGATAAGGTGTCACATAACACATAAACAAGTAAACTGAATCAGTTGCAAACAGAATGTTTTAATATTAAATGATAAAATAAATGCAGGTATAATGGAATCTAGGATCACATATGAGACACAATTAGTCAAACCTGAAACCCTAAATCAAATTTCCCAAAGGGAATGGTTTGATATTATTTGACAAAATCTGTACCAAATACCGAAAATGTTTTCTGAACCAAAATTTCCAAACGTTGAAAGTGATTTGACCATACACATACAATAATCAATGTGAATTTAACAACTGAAACTCCAAGTCATCTATTAAAAGCTTTCTTATTTACTAGAGTCATTTAGGTGAAGATATTATTAAAATCACATTTATTGTTTTATTGTTTTGAATTCAGTTAGGAAAACACATGACATTCTTCTACATAAAATCCAGTGGATTAAATTTGTATATTTCTCAAAATTAAATTTTGTCAAAATGTACACTTTCAAAGATTCTAGCATTTAGAACTCAGGCAAGTGAAAGATTTTGCATTCATTCATTAATTATCCATTTAATAATTGCATCAGTGATAGTCTTAATGAGAAACAGAAATTTCAAATGAGATAATTGTGGAGAGCATAATGAAGATATTCTTCACAAAGATAAGAACATGGGTAAGTAATAGCACTCCAGTGCCAACAACCTCATTTTGCATTCAAATTTAACATTCAAATATTACCCAAGTCAGTGGCATATTTAAAACAGACTCAATATTCCCTTCATGAAGTGGTCTTCAATGAAGCCTTCTTTATCACAGTTGAGGGCAATTTGATTCCTATTTTTCTGGCATACTCTGAACAATTAAATCTTGTTTCTTTTCAAAATATCGCACAATCCAGCCATGTTAATTGCTTCTAATTACAACTCTTACCTCATCTCTACAATTTAGTCCTTTCTCCCTAGTTTGCTGTCTTTCAAACAGTCCTTGTGCTGTTTTTGTTTGTTTGTTTGTTTGCTTGCTTGCTTGTTTTTAAGGTGTGAATCAGATCACGCAACTTTTCTGCTTCAAACTGTGTAAAGGTTTCTACTTCACTAAAATCGAAGTAGAAGTTCTTGGTATAGCAAAAAGGCCACATAGCCTTACTCATGCTTCCTTGATCACAACTTTGCTCTGTTCCCTTGATGCTCTCCTGACCTAAGAGCCTCCTGGTTTTTCCTTGAACAAATAAGCTATACCCTTGTCTTAGAGGTTCTACTGACACTGCCCTGTAACTGAATGTCCTTTCTTTGAAACACCTATGACTCTTTTATATGCCTCCTTTAAGTCTTTGTCCAAATGCCATTTCATGGTCTTCTGTTGTATTTTTTGGCATATATATCTTAAGGGATTACTCAGACAAATACAATGTTATATATGTATATCTGTGTGTACATATACTTACACATATATATGCTTATCCATCCAGCTGATTTATTCTGTAGATAATCCAGATTTTTGCCTTCAAATTAACATTTAAATATTACCCAATCCAGTGGTATATTTGCAATCTTCTACTTTTTATATAGACTAGTATTATTACAGTTTGTTTGAATTCATATCCCTTGGATGAATGTCAATCTTTCGTTAATTCTGGAGCATGATTCTGTGATCATTGCATTTTCCCATGTTTTATTGGCTTTTTTGAGTTAATATCAAACACCTAATTGAAGTCTGCCTTCCCTTCATGTTTTATGATCTTTTGTATGTGCCACCATATAACTCTTTAGGAAACATGTAAACAAATCCTTCAATAGTTGTTAATTCTTTATTAAACTCTCTATTCTGCTATATGTTTCATCTTTGTATATTTAATTTAGAATGCTGTATTTTTAAATACTAAGAATCATTGGATATTTTTTCTCCAAAGTTGACTGGTTTTATTGCTCATGTCATATTCTCTTTTTGAGTGCTCTATCAATCCAAAGATCCATCATATATTGGTTGTTGTTTCTAATGATTGACTCAAGGTAAATTATTTGCTTGCACCCTTTCTAATTTTATAAGCTTAAGCGTTGATAAATGTACAAAGATGGTAGTCTAGTGTTGATGAATGAGTCTATTTGGGCAGTAGACAGAAGCACATGTAGATTTTATCCAAAGAGGAACATTCTTTGTCTAGCCAGAGAGGTTTTTATTTAATCATGCCCTGAACATGAGCAAGTCATTCTGAATACATCTATTTTATCCCCAAATTAGACCAAGATAAACACTATTTTCTTTCTTATAGGTTACTTTAAAATTGTATTATCTTACCACCTGTTTCAGAAAGTAACTTTCTATTACTAGTAGTTTTTGTTCTTCCTTCTTTTACGCATTTATATTTAATTCATTTAACTTGGCTAAGGCTTCATTTATTTTGTCTGTCTCTCAATGACACCTACCACTGTTACACCTTAAAAATCTTCTCCTTGTCTCCTCCAGAGTTTCCTCTGTTGTCCCTGTGGATTTCCTTACCACAATGGCAAATTCAACTGTACATTTGAAGGATACTTGTTATATGAGCTCGCCTTTGTTGAATAATCCACTCACTGCCATTGAGCTGTTGTTGCTTATAAGACTTCTTGAGATAAAATAGAACTGCTCCATGGGGTTTCTAGACTACAAATCTTTTTAGAGCAGATGGTTTCATCTTTCTTTTAGTAGAGAGGTTGACAAGTCTGAAAGTTCAGTACTTAACCTATTGTGCCACCAGATTTTCTATCTAAGCAATACAATGCTTTATATTAAAACACTATTATATACTAGATACTATATCCAATATTTCTGTATAATAATTCATATTTCAATTTACCTCCATGTATTTTAAAGTTTCTCAATAATTATCATTTGTCTTGTTCTATTAAAATTAAGATGAAACATATTTCAAAATAGGAGACTTAGAGTCCTCCCATGTAGTCTCCTGATGATTAAGTTACAAAAAAACTATGTTCCTATTTCTGCTTCAGTAAAGTAAGTACAAGTCTATTCTGTTTATTTTACAATTCATTTTCATTATGGAAATAATGATTGTGCTTTTGAAACATATCTCAAATATGTATATAAGTAAGCTAAGTATATGTTTTACAATTTAGCACTGACATTTCTCAGATAAAAAGAGTTTCTTTGTGCCGATACCTGCAAATGGCATTGGCACAATTAATACTACTTCACATTTGACATGACTGATGTACAATCTGCTCCTGCTTTGACAGTAATTTAGCCAGGACTTGTCAGTCTAGCACCACAGATTAAACCCAATGAGAAGTGTGCAGTGAGAGGTAGTAGCAAACGATTTTATTCTTTAGGACTTTGAGGAATACATCTGTAGTAATACCCCTGTAGGACTCTTTCTCGCCCTTTGAGTGCCACTTAAGAACCTCACCTTTTGACCTGATCTATAAATACTGGATCCCAACCAATTCCACGACCAAGTCTGATTACATTTCTGCTCTGAAGATTCTTACACCCCTCTACACATGAAGAGGGTGCATTACAATAGACTCTCCAAGTGCCTGTTCAAATTGCAGGTTGCGACAGTCTACTTATAAGCAGTATAATTAAAAACAAACAAACCACAGCATAACTTGACTAGCAGAAAGTACTCTTGTCTTTCCAGGGAATAATATCCATAAAATGACCTTCTTTATCATAACACATTTTTTATTATTTGTTTTCCACACACTGTTATCTTGTCAGCACAATCTCACATGGTCAAAGGTTCACCAAAGAGCAAGGGTTTTAGGACAAAGCCCACTGCCCAGTGTTTTTAAATTTTAATCATTCACTATAACCAGCTAAGCTGTAATGAAATCTTAGGCCATGATACACAGCCAAGTACCAAGCATCGTTAATGTGTATATAAAAGGTAGCAACAGCCAACAGGTTAAATGTGGACCAAATCAGGCAGCAGACAAGGGCGAGCTTAGCCAGAAACACAGAGTTCTTATTCACAAACCAGTGCCATTCTTCTTATTCAGACATTGTGGACAAGACTGCTGCTCTCATGTGGATTCTCTGTTACCCCTTTACATGCAGACAACAGCGCTGTCAGCAGAAGCACCGTCCAACAAGGACAGGTCTGTATATCCACCCCTGGCCTTGGTTCTGTAACATTAACTGCTTCCAATTCTTTCTTTCTTTCATTTCTCTTAAAAAGATTCATAGGGAAATCACCAAATCCTCTGTTTTTTTTTTTTAACAAGTTAATATATCCTGCTTGGGCACTTCAATATTTTTAAGCCACTCACTAATTTTTGTTTTATTTTCCCTGTTTATTTTTTTTTTGTTGTTGCAGCATTTAATCTGGTATCTATGCAAAGGATTCCAGTATTCAGTAAAGTCGTGTCTTTATTTCCCATTTAGCATTTTATAATGCCATGTTTAGTCACACCCACTCACCTCAGCAAATTATTGAATTGTTCTCATTGTTTCCTGTTGCATAATGAAATGAGACACTATAGGACAGGGGTGCTGTCCAGCTAATTCCAGAGAAGAGAAGAAATTATTTTACATACTTAAATCTGCGTCTAAAACCCTGATAAGCCATGACTTCAAAAGAAAATGTGTAATTCTTCTATATCCTTTCTACACGGCACTAGGTATTCATGCTGGTAGCTAACTATAAGCCCCATCCTCATCCTTCCAACACCATTTTTGTCCCAATAATTTTATTGGGGGCTTTTATAGCTCGTATAACATTCAAAACATCCTTTGTATCAAGCGTATTTGTACACATGTTGCCATCTTCATTTCCAAATATTGTCTACTTGAGCCTTTGATATAAGCTCCTCTTCCTCCCACCTTTTGTTTAAATCAATTACATTCAACACATGCTTTGATTGCACGTATACCACATTTGCACACACCTGAACCATTTTTATCAGTCACTTGATAAGGTACTCTAAATTAATAATTAAAATGTGCGCATTATGATCCAATTTACCACTTCTACCTTGTTCCCCCATTGTTCCCTAATCAACCACCGATAGGACTGTGTGGTCTCTAAGCCTAGAAGCGGATCAAGGAAGAGGGTTGAAATTAGGACCAGGAGTCTTAAAACAACACTTGTCTTCAAACTTCCAGGCCTGGGCCATGCAGTGGCAGTGGCTGCCTGTCACAGTGAGACTGCATCTTGCACCTGCAGCTAAGGGCAGCATTGAGGGGAGGGGAGGGAAACGTTGGAGATAGATAGCTTTGTTCTCAAAGCTTGAAAGAGCATGTCAAAGCAGGAACAAAAAGAGAACAAAGAGCTTAGTTGCGATCGCCTTAAAAAGTATTGGTAAACCTTCTCTGAATTCTACTTTTAACCATTCAAGAGTAGCCCGGAGACTCTGCTCGTTCGTCCTCATTTAGACGATTCTAGGTATTCTTAGTAAACCTTCTTCCAGACATGTTTCCTAGAATGGCAAAATAAATCAACTAACAAATAAATAGTCTACATTTTCAGATGTTGAGTCAAGTTACCCACTTTTATTCAAGTTTTTAAAATGTCGCAAACATTAAAACAAAGTTTAATAAAGAGAATACTTACATACAAAACTTTTTAAGTCCCGAAAGGAAATTGGGAGAGTGTGCTACTTTATAATTTAAGTATACATTTCATTCCACTAAAAAATCCTAAATAAATAATATTATGATCACCTAAATTAGCCCACTCAGTGATACAGATAAGATATATATTTCATTATGCATATATATATATATATACACACACACACACACACATATATATATATATATATATAGAGAGAGAGAGAGAGAGAGAGAGAGAGAGAGAGAAACTCAGTCCTAACAAGGCCCCTGTGGATGGGAGTGTAAGATGTCACCGCGTGGGAAATGCCTCCGTCCTTGGCTTCCAAAGAGAAAGAATTCATGCAAAAGCCTGGTTAGTGCTCCACGGGAGTTTTACAAAGGACAGAATCAGTTTCTGGTGCTGCAGTAAACGGGACACAAGCCAGAGAGAGGCAGCCCATGGCTGAGATCCTGGCACAGTCGCGCTGAGCTGGGTGCAGCTGCTGGGAGAGAGTACAGGGTCTCAAGTTTTAGTCTTTTTCAGGACCCGCACCCCGACCCCAGCCCAGTTGGGAGGCGTGGTTGACGATACTGACCCACCCCATTGGCTGAATCAAACCCACCTGGCCTAGGTGGGGCCCATCCAGGTGTTCCACCAACCTAGGTGCTCACCAACCCTTCCTGTCTCAGAGCCTGCATGTAAGTAAGCATGCCCTGGAGCACCTATGGCTGGCTGGGCTCGCCTGACTCTCAGCAGTAATGCCCTGCAGCTCCCTGCGCAGCCACCTAACAGGAGTAGAAAGTCCTGTCTTTTTTCCCAGGAGCGGTTGTTAGTTTCGATTTGTCCCAAGAAGATCGCAGTTCAACACCTGACCACCATGGCTCGCTCGCTGTCGCTCTCGCGCTCTCTCTCTCTCTCTCTCTCTCCTCTGCCATCCCCCCGCCCCGCGCGCGCACACACGCGCACACACATTTTCTTCTTTGCATTTCCTGAGTAATCTGAAAAGTAAAAATTATATATGACCATTAAAAAGAGAATGATCGATTCTGCCATAATTTGCTAAACAATATATTAGTCATATATGTTATTTTGATGCCTGCTTTTAACTTTTGGATTTTGTTGACTCTATTGCATTGGTCGGGCTAACGTTAAGTTAATGGGTTTACCTCTGACTTCTCTTCTGTAATTGCCGGGGCCTGTGTGGTTCATGCTCACTCTATTAGTGTGCCGTTTGGGAACCCGAGACTTGATTATCATGAAATGTTGATAATAAAAGTTTCTGCAGAAATTAAAATGTAAAGTTTATGTCCCATTTTTTTCACTCTCCTGGGGAAGAGTGTTTTACAATAAACATTTTCATATGTGGTGTTTTATTTGATACAGACAAAAATATACCACATAAGCTATTTTCTCCTGAGTGTGTGATTAATGAATTACCCCCTTATCCCCTAATTGCCATATCAGGAATGAAAGTTGCTTGTGGCAGATTAATAAAGAATCCTTGAGTGAACAGTTAGTATTGTCTGCCTGATATTTTGTGTGAGTTCGTTTTCAAACCTGCAATTCCCAACAATGGAACACTGCAACGTGCAACCAGGACAGACAGATTGACTCTGGAGGCGATTCTCATCTCTGAGTGCAAGCAAGGGATTGTTCCAGTGTGAAACAAATTGATGGTGCTTGGACGTGAATGCTTTTCCCTCCTGTTCACAATTTAGGAAGCAGAAGACAGTTTTGCAAAGGGAGATATACTAATCAGATAAACAACAAAATAAATCACTATCTTTTCATTGGTTTAGAAAGCCATGATTGTTGGTGGCAAGAAGAGAAAACAATGGGTAGAAGATTGCACCAGAAGCCAGAATAGATAGGGTGGTGACCTGTCTCTCCTAATTATCACACTTAGCAGACAATCATTATAGTTGAAACTTAAGCAACTTAACAACTCCCATTCAATGAAAAGAATTCTTTATATATTTTTGAAGGCTAACCTTAAGCCTAGATTCCATTTTTGAAAGGTACCATCTTATAAGACAACTTCGTTGCAGGTAAATTATCTCCCTTTTACCTATCACTCATGTCTGGTTCTGTCCCTTAGTGTCACAGAAAGTAAACCAACAATCTCTCATACTGGATGATTCTTCAAAATTTATATATGACTATCACAGTAATATAAATTCTCTTTTTAATGATAATACCAGAACATTGGGGACTTCTGATGTAAGTTTCTAGATGAAGTTCCCCCTGCCCCAATGATTTAATTGGGGGCTCTAATAGCTCTTTTAGCATTCAATACATCATTTGTATCAAGCATATTTGTACACATATTGCCATATTCATTTTCAAATATTTTCCTCTTGAGTCCTTAGTATAAGCTCCTCCTTCCCCTTCCTGCTCTTTCTTTAATGAATCATTTTACTGGGGGCTCATACAACTCCCATCCCGATCCATACATACATAATTGTATGCAGGCCATATCTGCACACTTGTTGACCTCATCATCGCTCTCAAAACATCCTCCCTCCACTTGGCCCCCAATATCAGCTCCCCATATTTCCCTTTCCTCCTTGCCCCCCGTGAACCCTTAATAATTACAAATAATTATTACTTTTACATATTGTACATTGTCCAATGTGTCCCTTGACTCACTTCCCTGTTGTCAGTGACCCAGAGAGGAGGTTATATGTAGATCCCTGAAATTGACCCCCCCCTTTCTAGTCCACCCTCCCTCCACCCTCCCAGTTTCACCACTCCCACCACTTGTCCTGAGGGATCATCTATTCCGCATGTTGCTGACTCCTTTGTGAATCCCCTGGTCTAGTTGGATTTGTCTGGCAGAATTGGGATCATGATAGTGGGTGGTAGGAAGCATTTGAGAACTAGAGGAAAGTTGTATATTCCATTGTTACTACACTGTACCCTAACTGGCTCATCTCCTCCCTGCAACCCCTCTGAAAGAGGATGTTGCTTCACCTATTGATGGGTTCAGGTCGCCAATCTTTACTCCCAATATTTATATGATATAATTTTAGTTCTTTGATGTCTGACACCGGATCTTTTCAACACTTCATGGTCACACAGTGTGGCCGTCATCTGCTTATGTTAATTTTATAATTGAAATGTAGGGGTCGAGTCTGGCCTGCTAATCAGGAGAAAGCCATTGAGTAGCTGATGAGGCCTTTGTGTGGGCATGGCTTTCACCTGAGACTCCTGGGAAATCTCGCGGTATTTCCCTCGTGAAGATGAGAAGTTATCTTCCCCAGTTGTTGGGAGTTAGTTTTAGAGATGATTAACCACAGGCAACACAAGATGCAGCCTCCAAGAAGCTGGAGAAGCCAGCGGAGAGACCACTCGGCTTTGCCCTGATGAAGACAGACCTCTGAAGCTGGAGTGACATGCTATTGATGGACCTGAGCCCTGGAAGTGAGGAGCCATGGGGAGACCCCTGCCAGAGCCAGAATTCTGCACCCACTGACCTGTGACTTCCTGAGTCGGAAGCAGACTTTATAGACTGACTTCGGGCATATGGGTTAATATTGGTCTTATGACTTTGCACTGGACTGGATTGGGATGCCTTCTTCGGGTCACATTTCTTTTGTATATAAACCCTTTCCTTATACCTATATGCATGTCTCTGAAATTTGTTCCTCTAGTCTACCCGGACTAACTCACATAGGTTGGTGTGCTTCTACCATGTGGGCTTTGTTCCTTTTGAGCTGGATGGCTGCTTCTTTATTCAAGTCCTTAAGACCCCAGATGCTATATCTTTTGATAGCACCATCAGCTTTCTTCACATTTGCTTATGCACACATTTCTCATCAGCGATCATAATCAGGAAAGTGAACATGCAATGTTATGCTTCTTAGTTCTTGAATCCTGATAACTGATCCCTGTGATACCTCATGGTCACACAAGTCAGTGTGCTTCGTCCATGTGGGCTTTGTTGCTTCTGAGCTAGATGGCTGCTTGTTTACTTTCAAGCCTTTAAGAACCCAGACACTATGCCTTTTGATTGCCGGGCACCATCATCTTTCTTCACCACCTTTGCATTTGTCTTCAGTGATTATGTCGGGAAGGTGAGCATCATGGAATGCCAATTTAATAGAACAAAATATTCTTGCACTGAGAAAGTCCTTGAGTGGAGTTCCAATAGCCATCTGCTGTCCTACTACTAACCCTATAAGTGTATACTTGTTGATCTATTTCCCCATCATTACATATAAATATATACACCTATGTGTATGCCTATATTTGAATCTCTATAAATGTCCTTTATCCCCTAGTTCTAGCCTCTATTTCCTTTTACTTTCCTCTTGTCCCACTATCACACTCAACCTCCATTTGTTTTTTGTATTTTTAGGGGGGGTTAGTATTTTTTCTCTGTGACATTAGTCTTGCTCAATCTCTATTGGACTTCTCTCATCAACCTTGTCACTGATTTTGGATCAATGTTTATTCTCTTATGCCTGGGCTGGTCAACACCACCTTTCCCCCTCCTCCCTTGCCCTCATTTCTCCCTTTCCATACCCAGGAACCATCAGTCTCTTCGCTTTCACCTCAACTGTTCATCCAGCCTATCTTGTCTAGATAGACCTGTAGAGGTAACAATATGTACAAAAAAGGCCTCCTAAAATGAAGCAACCAAAGAAAATAAAACAACGATAACAACAACAACAACAACAAACCCATATGTAAAAAAAAATAACAACATAAAGACCTGTACATAGTTCAAAGTTTGTTCTTTGACCTTCAGGAGTATCTCCTGGTTGAGTCAGATGGTGTGCCACACGTTGAACACAAAGCATATCATTGGCATTCCATCTGGAACTCCATGTTCTGTTGCACACCATTTGTGTTTTGCTATGGTGTGGTGATGTCAAACAGAGTATAATCCTGACCCTGTTTCTCCACTGTTGACCCCCAAAAGGCAAGGGTAACCATATTTCACAGTGGGGCCGGCCATATGTTCCTCCCTGTGCATTGGCTGCTCTGAGTGGGAATATCATCCTGAAGACTCGGTGGGCCAGGATGCACTCCATTCTCTCTTCCTCCCCTTTCATTTGTTCTCATGTGCTCTCATCAGCCATCTCTCACTCCCCAAGCTGCAGCTTCAGTGCTGACTTCCAAGGCAAACTCCCCTCGTGGACATGTGGCTGCCCCTGTAGTTGGGATTGGGGTTGTGGCCTCACACCCCTCCACTGGTCCACTGATCCATGCTGTGATGCTGCAATCATATCCTGGGTCACCAGGTGTAAGTGTGGTCTTTCTTTCCTTCTGGAGATATAAACAATATCCCCTTGGGTAGGTTATTACCCCATTCCCTCTCTACACATTACCATCTGCTGCCCCCCTCCCGCCCCTCCTCCCTAGTTGGCTACCATATGTAGCCCTGCATTTAGTCTGGCCCCTGCCATACTACCTGGGCCTTCTCCCAGGATTTTCTCTTTATAGTAGCTTTTTCCCAATGCCCCTTTGTATTTTTTAAATTATTTTTAAGCTTACTTCAGCGGATTCATGTTGTATATGTCCTTTTGCACTTGGCTAACTTCACTTAGCATTATTTCCTCCAGTTATTCCCATGTGGTGATGTGCTTCATGTGTTCATCACTGCTTTTCAGCAATGTTTAGTACTCCATTGTATGTACGTACCACAGTTTAATCCATTCATCAGTTGATGGGAATTTGGACAGCTTCCAACTCCTTGCATTTGTGAACTGTGTTGCAATGATCATTGGGGCACAAATGTCTGGTCATGGATTGTTGCTTGCTTCTCCTGGGTATATGCTTTGCAGGGGGATTGTTGCGTCATATGATAGCTCATTTTCCATCTGTTTTAGATAATTCCAAATTGATTTACATAGTGGCTGTACATACCTACAGGTTCACCAGCAATGTATAAAGTGTATAAGTATTCCTATCTCCCCACAGCTTTTCTAGCACTTGTTGTTTTTGGATTTTTTGAATTTGGCTATCCTTGAGGATATATATATATATATATATATATATATATATATATCCTTGAGGTGGTATCTCATTGTTGTTTTGATCTGCATTTCTCTTATGGCTAATGATCAGGAACATTTTTTCATATGTTTATTGACCATTAGGATTTCCACCTCTGTGAAACTTCTGTTCAAGTTTTGTCCACCTCCTCAGTGGGCAGTAGGTTTTGCTCTTTTTGGAAGCTTTCAGGGTATTGTAGATTTTAGTAATAAGGCCTTTATCTGATTTGTCATTGCTAAAGATGTTTTCCCATTATGTCTGCTCTCTTATTACTCTCTTGGTGAATTCTTTTGATGTGTTAAGGCGTTTTCTCTTCAGTATATTCCACTTGTCTATTTGTGCCTCCTCTGTATTTGTGTCCTTCCCTATTTCTGATAGCCTACGTGATCCCTGTTCCAGTTTTCTCAGGTTGGTCCCAATTCCCTCATTGATGGCCCTAATAGTCTGGAGTTTTACTTCAAGATCTGTGATTGACCTTGAGTTTATTCTAGTGCATGGAGTGAGGTAAGGGTCTTGCTTCATTTTTCTATAGGTTGATATCATTTATTTTCCAGCACCACTTGTTTTAAAGGGCATCTGTTTCCACTTTGGTATTTTGGGAGCCCTTATCAAAGATCAGTTGTCTGTAGGCTGATGTTTTTATTTCTGAGTTTTTGTTCTTTTCCATTTGTCTGAATATCTATCATTATGACAATACTATGCTGTTTTCACCACTGTGGCTGTATAGTATGTGTTAAAGTAAGTAAAAGCAAGCCCTCCCATGGTGTCCTTCTTCTTGAGGAGTTCTCTACTAATTCTGGACTTCTTCCCTCTCCATATGAAGTTAGTAATCATTCTTTCTCCATTTCTTTGAAGAAGGATGATGGTAATTGTATCAGCATTGCATTGAACTTATATAGCGCCTTGGGTAGAACTGTCATCTTTACTACATTGAGTCTTCCAATCCAGGAGCATGGGATATTTTTCCATTCATTGAAGTCATTCTTGGCTTTTTGTCGCAGTGTTCTGTAATTTTCATCATACAGATCTTTTGCTCTTTTAGTCAGATATATCCCTAGATATTTCAATTTGTGCTTAGAAGTTCAGGAGGGTACATCTTTTTTTTTTTAATCTCCTCTTTTGTGCTCTTATCTAATGTGTTCAGCAGTCTGATTGATTTCTGATTGTTGATCTTGTATCCTGCCACTCTGTCATACTCCTCTATTGTTTCCAGTACTACTCTTGTGGAGCTTTTGGGGTTTTCCATATATAAAATCACATCATCTGCTATATTTTATTTCTTTTGATACCATATTCTCATGATGGGGAACTGTGCTGTGTGTGATTTTCAATGACAGCAGATTGTCCAGGCTATTTGCAAAGTGTCTCTGTGTGAATGAGACCTGCCACCTTTGTTGAATGTTCAGGGATTTTCTGAGTAGTTTAGATAACCCCAAGTGCTGACTCATTTGGGTGTATATATTTTTTCACGTAAATTGTATTAAATCTCAGTTTACTATAGTATTACATAAAAAGGTCTGCAATGATTGCCAAGTTTGCTGAGTATAGGATATGCAAGTGTGTTAAGCCAGGTGATAGGGCATTCAGCAAACTTACTATAGTCTGAGATCTTTGATTTCTATTTTGGAATTTGGGGGAGTATATTATTTTTAGCACAACTGTGTTAGTTGAAGTCACATACTCACTAAGTGATAGATATTATTATATATATTTTAAGAATTCAGTTTCTGTCTTTACATTGAGAAATATGCTTTTCTGTAAGAAATGTAGGAAATTAGAATGTATCCATCTTCTAATGAAGATCACACTGCTGGTATTATGGTGTCAAGCACACTGTATTAGATGGAATAGAAATGGCTGGAAACAGAAAGTCAGTCATTGACCTTGAATTCAAATACGGCAAGAAGGAAAGCCTGTATGATAGTTCATTAAAAGCAAGGGAAACTATAATGAACTTACAGCAGTCATAGCATGCATTGAAGACGATGTTCATGGTTACTGGAGTCAGAATTTCTTCATACAGTAATGGAAGAATGGTAGTATAGTTGGTCTATATTACCAACTTTAGCCTCTCTATATCCTGCTACTCAGGTGATTGGCATTTATATGCCTTAAATTGCTCTCCCCTTAAATAAATTAGGCTTTTATTGGTGGAGGCAGGGAAAACTTTGTAGATTTCACTGGAATGTTGATTTAATTATCAAAATGCCAGAGAACTTGGAAGCTTATGCTCTTTACTCTTGACTTCTATCTTCAAAATTTATCTGTTTTAATTGAAATTTAAGATTATAATTTAGTCACGTGGCTTTTGATTCTCTTCTTTCATCCACAATTTCCTTTTTGAGGTTTTTATTAACAATTATAGAAGTGAATGGATGTCAGCGTACATATCCTCTAAATTCTACACTAGTGTTTCATGAATGACACTCTGTCCACCCTCTATTACACTGTGACCATCCCTCTAACTTTTCAAGAACCCAATTAGAGAAGTAATTTTTACTATAAGTATTTGTATGACATTTACTCTCCTCACTTTATATATTCCTTGTAAATGTTTCCTTTGGACACTGAACCTGCAGTTTTACACAGGAGACATTAAGTGAAGATTAAGTATCTTGCCTACCAGCCTGGAGTTGAGATTTTGTAACTCACAAAGTGATATTCCTGCATGTGAGCCACAACATAGGTGGCCTTTCCAAACCAGATAAACAGAAAGAAAAGGGAAAGGTAAGGTAAAAAGCTAACCTTAAAGAGTAGAACTAACAATCAACATTATTTTTCAGGGAGAAAATATGTATTTGAATGTATTTGAATACATGTTGACAAAGTGTTATTATGAATAGAAAAAATATTTAAGTAAAAAGGTATTTCATAAAACTAAAAAGGAACCACCAAAAGTGAATGAGAATTATAATGTAATACCAAAGAACAAAGGTGATACAAATTTATGAGGGGATACCCCCCACAATCAGAGTTTTTTTCAAAACTATGTACTCAAATTAAGAAAAACAAACAAGTTGATCACTATGAAAGTATTTTCTATCACACTTACTACATCTATCACATCTACCATTCCATTTCTGGAAATATTTTTCAAACTCATCTGTATGGATGGTATCAGCACCTCCCTCATTTTTTTCTTTACCTCTTCTATATCTTCTATACCTGTCACATCCCTCTTCATTTTCAGAAACAAAAAAGTAAAACAGAGGAAAAGTCTGGTGAGTCAGATATGTGAGACAAGAGTGGCATGTGTTCCCCACACCCAGACACCACAATCCTGACACACTGAACTGACTGCATAAGCAAGTGCTTAGTGTGGTGGCACAACAGTCCCATCTTCCACAAATCAGACCTTCCTTTGGTCACACACTGCTACCCTATTTTTTCACAATTTTTTTTTGGCTTGGAAATGCTTTTATTGGAAAAACCAGTACTAATTTCTTTCACTGATTTTATTAGAATTATATGTCAAAAAAGAATTATTGTATATCAATTATGGTATTGTACTATAATTTGGTATTGTCCCAGGCGCTACATTAATGATTTTTTTAATTCATTTTATTGGGGACTCATACAGCACTCATCATAATATATACATACATACATACATACATACATACGTTGTGTCAGTAGTTACATCTTTTCTGGGATAGGATGGGGTTCTTTTTTTTTGATTTGTGAGAAATAAGCCAGTTTTATAGGCAAGCAAGCTTAGGCAATTTTTAAATAGAAAACTTGATGAATAATCTGACCTGGTGCAATGAAATCCTAATGCATCATAAGTCAACAATTTCATCCATTTGGGAAGTTGACAGATGTCCAGAGAATAGTTGGTCATCAGTCGACTTTTCAGCTTTTTTTGAAACAAGAAAACCACTTTTACACTTCAGCTTTTCCCATAGCTGTATTCAAGATCCCAACAGTTTCTCCTGCCTTTTTCCCAATGAGTAAACAAAATTTCACAGCTTCCCACTCTTCTCTTAAATCTTCCACCACAAAAAAAAATGGAGTTTGAGTGAAAATCCTTTAATGAAAAAATTCTCTGTGCCCAGAGAGAACCTTGCCAGGTGATGGCCCTGGGTGCACTAACTCAGAGCAAGGTGATTGATGATCGTCTAACAGGAAAATGGTTATGATGAAAGATGCATCCAACCAGTGCATGTACATTTGGGGGTGTGGGCTCCCCCTCGTATAGTATCAAATACTAGGACAATGGAAAGATGAGAACTATCACTAAAATTTACACACTCATCTTATTTACATGAATTACATTTCCACTTTATCATTGGGAGAGCAGTTTTCTTGGAACTGCGGAGTATGCATTTTTGACTATTGTAACTCAAACGTCCCACATTGCCATAGTCAGTGCTGACTGAGAGCAATCTTCAGTGGGTTTCTGAGATGACAATATTTTAAGGTCCAGTCTTTCTTCCACACTGCTGCTTGTGGTCTCGAACTGTGGTCCCCACAGACTGCAGTCCAATGAGTCAACACTTCACCACTAGGACTGAGTCTAGTAAATGGAGGAATGTAGAAGAAAATTATTAAAAATAAATGAGAGTGGAGAGACACAGGGAAAAGGTAGGTTATATGTTTGCAAATAAACTTTCCAAATGAGTGACTCTTACAGATGTTCCCAAGTTGAGCTGCAAAACCAATAAAAGTAAAGTTGAAAAAAAAGTAAGGTTGAGGGGAAAAAACGTGCTTGTGGTACAAATCAGACTGTTTAAAAGTGGATATTATGCATGATTAATTTCTACATATAATTTCTGGGGTGGAATTGAGCTTTATTTTTCAGCAGATAAATAGGACTTAAATAGAACATGGACTTGAAAGGTAATCCCTGGTAAGCGAACTAATTCCACAGACGACTTGTGTTTATGAAGGTGTGTTAAGCCACTGTACCAGCGGCCTGCCATTGTTTCCAACATCATTCTTCATAGAGCTAAAGTCATTCTTCAATGCTTATGTGCCTCCTCGAATACAAACCTTTGGAGAATTATATTCTCCTGTCATGTTATGGGCCATTATTCAGTGGCCTTAGAAAACAGAGCTGCAAATATCTCAGAAAATCGGTTTTGCAATAACTACATTTTTTAAATCATGCCCCCAAAGACCTCAAGTACAGGAATAGGTCTGTGGAACCACAGAGATCCTCAACTATTTTCTATTTATTGTGTCAGTTTATAGTTACTAGTCGTGTTGTATATATAAGTAAAAAATGCAATGCCCTATTTTCTTTCCTGCCAAATCTGAGCAACAATTTAGCCTGAAAAATGGGCGAAGTTTTCGAAGCATGACATAGTTGGTGTCTGTGTATTGAAATATGATGAACCCAAGATATTTTAAATCGATGGGGGTACTAGTCAAAATGCTCTGTACATTTTGAAAGTCTGGGAATCCCAAGCAGGATTACTCAGTTCACTTATGAACAAATTTGGAATACTCGACTGCAGATTCTAGAGAAGTTATTAATGGATCATCCCCAGATGATCTACTGACGACCCATAGGACTGCAAAATGAATCACATGACCTATTTTTTTAATTATAAACTGCATTTTAAATGAATTATTTATGAACAAGCACAGCTGTAACCTTGATACTATTAAACTGTTTGGGGCTGTTGAAAGATATCTCATAGCACTGACTATTCATAGTCAAACATACAGAATGTATTAATGGATCCAGTGAAAATATGAAGTACTCTCTGAAGAGGTGTAGATAAATGAGCTCATCAATTCATATTGCCTTCTTGCCACAGCTAGTCACCAAAGATTTTAGCAGAAATACTTTATTTAGGGCTTATTTGCAGTCTGCAAATATCTATGATACTGTCTTTCAAGTTTTACAATGTTATCATTTAATACACTGAGTAATTAATAGAAAGAATATTAGCAATGGATCATATTTTTCTAAGAATTAATGAACATTATTTTTTAAAGAACGATTGAACTTTCACATCTGAGACAAATTGAAAGTTGCTTGAGTATTAGGGAAATAAAGTGCTTCTCCAAGTCTTTACCAAAACATAATTTGATACACTTAAATGTTCTTAATGCAGAATAAATATTTCATTAAGGAACTCAGATTAGTCAGCCATCTAGGTAACTGATCCTAGATGTACTTTTCATTTCTAATGTAATAATATGCTCAACTTTAAAAGCTATGAGGCAAAAATATTTTAAAAAATGAAAGTGGGCACATTATGTAATTGTCTAATTTAAGTTAAAACATCTTTTAAGCCCAACAAATGCTGGGTGTCAAGAAGAGTGAAAAACAATATTTTTGATTGCAAAAAGGATAGAAAAAAGGAGGATTAAAGACAATGAATTAGTATAATTCACAGAACTTTTCTTATTTTTCACCTGCTAGTCACAAAACTTGTGGGGGTCAAAAGATAAATACAGAGCAGAGAAAGCACATGAGAAAGTTTAATTAGAAGACACTATACTTGGTCTTCTAATAAAAACATTTGCAAAAACAACAGAGACTAATAAAAAAGCAATTGTATTAATTAAACCTGTACTATAAGTTAAGAGTTCAAAATGCCTTATTTATCTTATTTCTTTTATGCTTTAGAGTCAACACTGAGGGTGCCATCATCCTTTCAGTTTACATATAATTGACCTAGAATTTGAACAATGACCAGATCTCAACGAGCATGATATAGTCCCTAGGTGAATGGAATACATAAGTGATAAGCTCAAAATCTAAAGACTGATAGTTTGCATGTACCCAGATTTTCCTCAGAAGACACATTTGAGAATTAACCTTTTGAAAAACCACAGTCATTTACAATCATGTATTGCTCAATTCTAATCTGAAACACGGAGTTTGACGAGTGTGAATTAACTTTACTAGGCAGTTGATTAGGTCCTACTCTCAGGAACCGTCTGTATAGACACTGTACTGTCTGGCCCTTTGCTAAAACAATTTTTACATTCAAGCCTATTTTTTCATCCACCCTGTTAATTCATTTCATTTAGGTCTTAATTTTCACTTACCGATGTATTTATCAAGCATGATGTCATTATAGAGCAGTGGTTCTCAAACTTCTAATGCTGTGAACTTTAATACAGTTACTCATGTTGTGGTGACCCCGACCATAAATGTGTTTCGTTGCTGCTTCATGACTGTAATTGTACTACTGTTATGTATTGGGTCATGACCTACAGATTGAGAACCACTATTATAGAGGGACTGAGCCCTCCTGATAACATGACCAAATTATGTGGTCTTGTCACACTTACTTCTATGAAGCATTATGACTATATTTCTTCCAAAAAATCATTTCTTCATTTATTTTGTAGCAGTCCATGATAATTTCATTGTCCTTTGTCAACACCATAATTCAAGTATATCTATTCTACTTTAGCTAGTTTCGTTCATTGTCTAGTTTTTACATAGATATGGAATTATAGAAAATACCATGGTGTGGAACAGGCAAAATTTATTCCTTAAAGTGACATATTTGACCATTAACACTTTAAAATGGTCCTGAGAAACAGGTTTGTTCAATGCAATATGTTGTTTGATTTTCTCAATACTGGTTCCATTGATTGGGGATTCAAGTAAAATCAGATCTTTGACAATGCAGCCCTTTTCTCCATTTATCATGACATAGGCTATTGTTCCCTTTGGTAGGATCTGTGATTTTTTTTTTACATTGAGCTATCAGCCACCTTGAAATCTGCAGTTTGATATCTTCCTGGGAAAATGTTTCAAGTCTTCCAGACTTTCAGCAAATAAGGTTGTGTCAACTGCATATGACAGATTGATAATGAGACTTCTTAAAGTCTTGTTTTTCTTCATTTGCCCCAACTTTGTGGATGTTGTGTTCCACATACAGACTGAGTAAATATAGTGAAAGTATGCCTTCCTGAATCACAGCTTTTCTGTTTTAAAGCACTCAGTACTACTTTGTTCTGTCCCAGTGACTGCATATTCATCCATGTGCAGGTCTTCACGAGCACAATTAAGTGCTCTGGAAAGTCCATTTCTTTGAAATGTGATCCATAGTTTGTTTTGATACAGAGAGTTGAGTGTCTTTATGCAATGTATGAAACAGAAGTAGACTTCCTTGTATTATTCTCTGCATTTATCCAAGATCTATATGACATAAGCAAAGATATCCTGGATGCCACATTTTTGGGTATCTAGCATCAATTTTGGGAAGCTCCCCACTAGTGTACTACTGTAACCACTTACAATTTTTCTTAAGGACCAATTAAATAGTTTCATTGATATTAATGCTTCTGTTTAAATTCCACATTCTTATGATTCACCTTTATTTGAAAAGGGCATACATATGGATCTCTTTCTAATCAGTGGACAGATAGCAACCTTCAAATTTCATGGCATTAGATTTTTTGAAAAGTAGATCCTTCTTTCCTTCCATTCTTCCTACCTTCCTTTTTTCCTTCTTTCCTCCTGTTTTAGTCCAGAAAATGTGTCCTGTCAACAAAGGATGATTCTGCTAGTATTTGAAATTCTTCTGACATAGTTCCAGTATCACAAAGGCATCAATGCTGTCACTATGGGAGAAACTGACATGTGTGGGATGGAGACAATTGCTAGACTAAAACTAATAACAGAGATGAGGTGAATAGTCAAACTGGCCAGTGTTCTTAAAGGCTACACACTTCCCATGACATCACACAGCTTACCTCTAATATTGGGAGCAAAGATTTTATAAAGGGTAAATAAAATCTGTGCTAAAACAAAACAAAAACAAAACACACTTTTGTACAAATCCATCCTTTACCAAAATGGCAAAGGTACAAATGTATGTAGAGGATAATAAGCCAATGTACAATTATGATTCTATGGGGTTCACTTTGTAGGCTAAAATACGAGATAGATACTTTTTAATTTTTATGTCTGTCAGTTTGTGGTACCCTGGCAGCGTGTGTGTTGCTGTGATGCTGAAAGCTATATCACTGGTACTTCACATGCCAGCAAGGCCACCCAAAGCGAGCATATTTCAGTGAAGCTTCTGGACAGCAACAAAGAAGGAATTGGGTGCTCACTTCAGAGGAAGTATCTAATGAAAAGCCTCCAAAATATTTTCAGATGTTGCAGGCTTAATGAATGGAAGTAAAATGTTGTTGGATATCATGCTGCCAGAGAATGGGACACTTGGATCCCCTGGAGCACAAAATGTGATGGAGGAAGAGTGCTTTCTCAAAGAGAAATAGATCATGGTCAAGTGAATGGAGTAAACCATGAGGTAGTTGAACCTTCTGGATCTTCATTTACTGATGGGGCAAGACTCAATAGATGAAGAAATAGCTGCAAACATTTGCTAATGATTAGAACTTGGAATGTACAAAATATGAATTCAGGAAAATTGGAAGTGGTCAAAAATGATGTGGAATGCATAAAGATCAGTATCCCAGGCATAGAAAACTATATGTATGAACTGTGCCAGGAGTAATGTAATCAAGAGGAAGGGTGTGGCATACATTGTCAAAAAGGACCTTGCAAATGTGTCGTGAAGTATAATGCTGTTTGTGATAGGATTATATCTGTCTGCCTTCAAAGAAAACTAATCCATACAAGTATTATTCAAATATGTGCACGACTCATAAAAGTTGGTGATGAAGAACCCAAATAATTCTACCAGGTATTTCAGTTCAAAATTGATAAAGCATACACTCAAGATGTCTTGATAATTATTGGCAATTGGAATACAAAATTTGGAAATGAAGTGGTTCAGACAGCAGTTGGAAAATATGGACTTTCATGAAAATCTCAGAATATTGCAAGCTCAATGACTTACTTAGAGCACACACCATTTTTCAACAACACAGAAAGTAATTATTCACATGACCTTCTCCAGATGGGATACACAGACTACACAGAAATTAAATTAGCTACATCTGTGAGAAGAGACAATGAAGAAACAATATTAGCAGCTTAAGCCAGGCAATGGGTATACTGTGGAACAGATGATCAATTGTTCATATGTAAGTTCAGGTTAAATCTGAGGAAAATTAAAGCAAGTACACAAAAGTCAAAATGCTGCATTGAGTTTATCACATGTAAATTTGGAGAACATCTCAGGAACAAATGTATACACTGAACTATAATGACAGAAGTCCTGGTAAACTGTCAGGATGACCTAAAGAACATCCACAAATAAAGGAAAGAATAATCTAAAAATAGGAAAGAAAAAAGTGGATATCATTAGAAACTCTAAAAGTTGATCATAATCAGAGTTCCATTTGCTAATGCAAGTGGAAGCAAAAATGAAGTTGAATGACTAAATAGAACATTTCAAAGGATAACTTGAGAAGAAAAAGTAAAATATTATATAAATGTGAAAAGAGAGTTAGAAAACCCAAAAGAAAGAACATGCCCCGTATATCTCAACTGGATGACTTGGAAGGAAAGAAAAATCAAGCCTTGCAGTACCAAGTGGTTCTAAGGGTAAGACATTGAAGGATGCAGCATACATCAAGAGAATATGGTAAGAACATAGAGAATCACTGAACCAATAGAGCTAGTCGACATTCCACCATTTCAAGAAATAGCATATGATCAAGAAGTAATGGTGCTGCAGGAAGAATTTCAAGCTACCAGACCCCAAGATTTCAAAGAATAATCAATGAAATGCTTCAAAAAAATCCACTTGAAATGCTGGATGCAGCGATTCATCTATGCTCAGACTATGGAAGACAGCCACTCAATCACTTTACTTGATGAGATCCATATTTATACCATTCTAAAGAAAGTGATTTAAGATAATGAGCAAAACATAGAACAATTTCACTGACATCACATGCCAGTAAAATTTTGTTGAACATCATCCAACAGTTGCAGCAGGACATTAACAAGGAGTTGTCAGAGATTTAGGCCGTATAAAGAAAAGGGCATGGAACACAGGAAATCATTGCTGATGTCAGATTGATACTGGATGAAAAGAAAGAATAGTAGAAAGATGTTTCCTTGTGCTTTTAATAATCATTTTACTGGGGACTCTTGAAGCTAGTAACACAATCCATATATCCATCTGTGGTGTCAAACACATTTGTATATATGTAACCATTGTTATTTTCAAAATATTTTCTTTCTACTTGAGCCTTTGATATTAACTCTTCATTTCCTTCCTCCCCTACCCATGAAACCTTGATAATTTCTAAAATTTCCCCCCATGGCTTACACAGACAACTGTGTCCCTTCATTCACTTTTCTGTTGTCCATCTCCCTAGATCATTGTGATCAGTTCCTCCTTTATCTCCCCCACCTTCTCCTTACCTTCCTGGTATCTCTATTCTCTTTACTGGTCCAGAGGGGTTTTTCTGTCTTGGATTCTCTGTGTCGTGAACTCTTAATGTAGCAGTGTGCATGCTCTGGTTAGTCAGATTTGTAAGGTAGAATTGAGGTCAAGATAGTGGGTGGGGGAGAGGAAAGCATGAAAGAACTAGAGAATTGTATGTTTCTGCGGTGCTCTACTGCATCCTGAGTGAGCTTTCTAAAGAGGATGTCCAATTGTCTACAGTAGGGCTTTGATTCTCCACTCTGCACTCCCCGTAATTCACATTGATATGATTTTTTTCGGGATCTACTTGTGTTTTGTTGACACGTGACTGTGTGATTATAACAAACGATGGATAATTTAAGAAACTTGGGAATTCCAGAGTTTTGTATTGTGGTCATGTGGAACTTGAAAATGGATTAAGGGGCAGTTGTGGGAACAGAACAAGGGAATACTGCATGGTTTAAAATCATAAAAGTTGTGCTTCAGAGCTGTATCCTTTCACCATACATATTTCATCTGTAAAATCAGCAAATCATCAGAGAAGCTGTATTATATGAAGAAGAATGGGGTCGCAAGATCAGAGGAAGGCTTACCAAGAACCTGCAATTTGTAGTTCACATGAGTTTGCTTGCTGTATGTAAACAGAATTTGAAACACTTGATGCCAAGGATTGCAACTTTAAGTATGGATTACAATTCTATGAAAGATCAACAATCCTTTGACGTTGTTAAGTAGCTTATCTATTTGGATCCACAATCAAATTTCAGGGCCGCAGCAGCCACAAGATCCAAAGACATGTTACGTCAGGTGAATATGGAGCCCAAGACCTCTCAGCATTGTTGAAAAGCACTGATGTGGCTTTAAGGACCCAGATGCTCCTGAACAAAGCCAGGATGATTTTTCGTTGTGCCATATGCACGTGGTAGTTGGCCATTGAATAGGGAAGACTGAAGAGAAATAATATATTTGAATAGTGCTGCTGGAGAGGAATACTGAAAATACCACGGACTGCTAAAAGGACAATCCAATTTCTCTTAGGAGGGGTAAGAACAGATTACTCCTGGACAAGGCCTGCAGGGCTTCGTCTTACAGATTTTGAACATTTTTCTTAGGGGAGACCAGTTCCTGGAAAGGTTGTTAAAGTGGGGAACAGCAGCAAAACAGAGGAAGGCCCTCAGCCTAGGAATCAACACAGTGGTCTTGAAGGACAGGCTCAGGCATAGCAGCCATCATCAGGATGGGGCAAGGTGGGGCAATGCTTTGTTCCTTTGTGCACAGGGTGGTGCCCACTGAAAACCAGCTCAAGGGCATCTCACAACATCAACAACTATTCTTGTAGCAAGCGTTTCACAGCTTTCGTTTAGAATTGTAAGTTTTTAAGAGATATTAAATTGTGGGATATATTAGAATAGTTTTTAATTGGATTTATAGCACACAAAATTGAACCATATATTACTGTAATTTGTACAGTTAGGAATGAATAAGTTATCAAAATAACATATGACGCAGCTGCTCATTATTTCATTTAATATTTAACTAATGTTAGGGAAAGTCAATGAGTAATAAAGAGAAAAATCATGATCAATGCGCATATTTTTTTCCAAAAAATGATCTTAAAACTCAAACATTTAGATTCTTTCAAGTTTGAGAAAAATGGTAGTCATATTTACTAATGATATTTTTACTGTGTGGCGCCTCAGTTGAATTGCTCATGTCCTAACCTCCCTAACAAGAAAAGGAAACTTAAAAACAACAGCAACAGATATAGGACTTGTCTGTATCTGATTTTTGAAGCAATGTACAGTACAAGAGCTATGTTCTCCTATTTCTTTCCCCAGTTCTTCTTTGATGCAGAAAAGACTATAACTTAAAGTCTTTTCTTAAAAAAATGAATCAGATAGACCATTAAATTCAGAAAAGTTTCTATTCATGTTAATGGTAGTTATATTGGTTATTTCATTGGACATGGGGATTTTATTTTTCCTTTAGGAATAATTACATTTATGAGGAGAGAGTAGAAATACAAGAAAGTATCTATGATGAGTGACTATATGAAGGTTACAGTGATTATTGTGAAAAAGCTTATCATTCAATCCTATCCTTTACTATTATACTAAAAAATGGTACATAAGAGAAGTTAATGTTGTTCTATTTGGGATAAATAATCTTAGTGCTTTAAATATAACAGTAAGTAAAAAAATAGATATGCTGCCACTAGGTTTCTAGTATTCTTTACATCAAAGATCCATTTGACATCAGCATTGATACCTTTTGTGTCACATGTCTCCTTGTCAATGAAAGTTCTAGAGCTTCTAAATCAAAATTTGCCAGTTCTATTTCTATCATCTCTTATTATGATTCCTGTTTATGTGTTGATGCAATTCACTGTTTGAGCCAAACTAAATAATCAAATCTTTTGCTGATATTTGCATTATTTGTAGGCAATGGTATGTTACTAAAATTTTTTGATCAGAGAAATAACAGGGTCAAAATAATGTTTTAGGAAATTAACTCTGAGTTAGTTGAATTGAGGTTGGTGGTTGAGGGCAGTGAGGTATCACACCCATCCAGGCCAAAGTATTAAGTTGCTGACATGGAGCAGGAAATCATTAGGGGATCAAAAGGATTAAAACAACGCTCCCTGAACTTTGGTGCCCTCTGGCATGAGTGAGGAGATAACGTTTGATAAGGAACGCCAATAGTAATTACAAGTTATCCCCAAATGCTTTCCTCAAATTATTACATTGTTGGAGCCTATTAAAATATGCTGAGTTTAAGTTCATTTAGTGTTGCTTTTTATTGTATTATCTTTAAAAAATCTATTCAAATGATTTTAGTTCCTGGGACTAAATCGTTGGTAAAGACATTAGAGGTTCAAAGTATCATTGAATAATTAAAGATTCCAGGTAAGCATTTATCTAACTTTCTTGTAGCCCTGCAGAATGCATTATCTAGTTATCTAATTAGCAGAGTACAAGACCCTAAAGTCAGTGAATCATCACCGTGTATGCCACTTCTTCACATGTCTATGCTAGGGGTTTCTGTATCGTATTTTATTGTTGGAAATATGCACAGGAAAACATTTCCCAATTCAACAGTTTTTACCTGTTCAATTCATTGCTAATAATTACATATCTCCTGTTGCTCAATCATCCTCACCTTCCATTTCTGAAATATCCATCTTTCATATAGAATGTATGTGTATACTTTTGTTTTTTTTTGGCATCACTGCCCTCAGGTGGTGGGAGTAGGAGGCCCAGCCTTTGCTCCATGGAGCTGGAATCGAATCTCCATCCTAGTGGGCTGCAGTCCCATGCACAACCACTGTGCCACCGGAGCTCAGCCCCGTATGTGTATACTTTTGTGGTGAGTTTATATAACATTGGCCAATTCAATATATAACAGAGCTACAATTTAATTGTCTCGATTATATTAATTTCAGTCCATTTGATGCTGTGAAGGCATCACCAATAATCTGGCAAAATTTTCTGTCAGAAAATTGGTTACTCATAAACTTAGAGTCACCAATATGTCCTTGACAGAGGTGGAAGAAAAGGGAAAAGAGAAAACTAATATTTTGATTCTTCTACAGGTTATGCATTTTTCAAAAGGTAACAAATGAGCAACTTGCAGCCAGATTTGCTTCTGTAGTAGTCTGTGTTGCCAAGAATAAATTTATTTTTGAATACCTATATGTGCTGTAGTTCTCCCCAAATTCTAAAATTCTTTTCTTATACTCCTCTGGAATTACAATTTATGTAAGCAACCTCAATCTTATACGTTATCTAACTTAGTGATGCATGTTTTACATAGCTGTAATTTTATATATACAACAATCCTCATAGATCTATTTTTTGGATCACATTCATAGATAAAACTGAGGTGCTCAGAAGAGGAGCAGAGGGAAACTTTCCCAACATCAATCTACTAATTGACAGATAAGAGTTGAAGTTATTTCTGAACCTTGAAAATTGTGTCCGTTATAAATTTGTAGCAATTCACTACTAACCTTATCCACAAACACATTCAATATGCATCTCATAGTTTCATGTTTATGAAAGCATCAAATATCATGCATATGTTTATACTACCATTGAAGTTCGGTCTTTACCATAGATTCACTAAGTTCTAACTAGGTAATGTAGAGTAACTAGATATTTAAGCTTATCACCAAACAGAATACTATTCCAGTTGATTTATACACACAGTTCCTTTTGAATTAGGACCTTTAATGTTTAAGCTTGCTATACTATATAAAAGTTGTGATGAGTATCAAGAGATGGAGATTGGGTTTATTTGTGGGTGGGAGTTTGACTTCTATCTGAAGGAGTTATGAAGCTTTTTATTCTTGCTATGTACTAGAATTAGTATTTTTTTAACCTTCTATTGTGATTTGGAGGGTTGTTTACAGAGCCGATGATCAGATTTACATTCAACAATTTATATACCTTTGTTTCAAGACCTGCACTCCAATCACCGCAATGTACTATCACTTATCCTACATCCTCCTTGTGTTTCCCACTTCCTTTCACTCCCCTTTCCTTTGTCGCAGTCACTGGGTGAATGCTGCACCTTTGATCTTAAATGGTTAATTGTTCAAATAGAAGAGTGAGTTTAGATTCAGAATTAAAGCCTCACTTAAGGACCCATGTTCTGGTGGTCTCCAACTATGAGTGTCTGGTCTCCTCTATGAATTTGAATTCTTTCCACACATTTCTTAATCCTCTACCCAGGAGTATCTGATTATGATCCTTTTCAGAGAGGTTGATAATCTTTTACATTCAGTTCTTCTGGTCTCAAGGATATGAAGTTTAGTATTTGTGAGACCCATTAGTTCATTGGACTCTTTGCTTTCTTCTGACTTTCCATTGTTCTCACTCTTCTTTCCTCTGCAAAGGAAGACAACATCTGTGCACAGATGGCTGCCCACAAACCTTTAAGAACCTAGTTGTTACTCACCAAGTGGTGCCAATAGACGCTAGTTTCCTCAAGACAAAGCTTCTTTATTACTTGGCTCCTTGTTACATTTGCAAGAAAGGTAACTACACAATCTCCTCCACACCTGTTCATCCTGCATGTCTATCCAAGCATGTACTAAGAGATCTTTATTAATACAGGCTTATGTGAATAATAACATTTGCTTCTTTTGCCTTTAACTCTTGCAAATCTCCCAGTGCCGTCTCCTGACTGCATAATTATTTCCTAACTCCATTCTTATTGTATCATGTCGTTACCTTCACCCAAATTAGCATGTTAGGATTGTTTGTCTGTTTGTGGAGAAAAATGAGCCTTTATGGAGAAAATAAGCAAGAATGGTTCATAAATATGGACTGCTGTTTGTAGGTAGCTTAATGGGAGTTGCTGTTTAGATCATGCTACCTAATATGGGAAGAGGTGTCAACTGAAGCAGCAACCAGCAGGTATGCAAAGAAAACATGAGATGTTTCTGGAAACCACATAGTCAATATGTGAGAAAAGGTAAAATTTATTTTTCCACATAAAGATACTCCAATAAAGGGAATATCAACTATCATGAAAGACAGATCATTAGCACTGTTCATACTTATTTCCAAGAAACAGATTTGTTTCCAGAATTCATAACTTCTCCCACAGCATTATTCAAATTTAATAATATCCACCAGGAACCAAGTATTGCTATCCTCCCAGGGAGGGAATTGATACTGATGCTGGTGACCAGCCTGTCACTATAAGTGCATGTGCGCTTAGTGACAATGCTGGGGATGAAGGGTGCTGCTCTCCTTCAGGCTGAAAATGAAAGCAAAGATAAAACAAAAGGAAACTGAAGCTATAGCCTTTTTATTGTTATAAGCCTAACGTCTGCTATAATTAATCTAAATATCAAGCCTGCAGTGAAAGACAAACATCAAAAATAATACAGGTATTCTGTGTCTACAGTAATAGGTAGATTAATCACATAAATATGATGAATTAGTACATGATAGTGAAGAGTTGTATCTTTTTGTAGAAAAGTAAGCTATTGTGTTTTTTTTAATGATAATCATACTAGCAAGTTATTTGGGATAGAGAAGAAGTCCTGAGAAAACAGGAAAACTAGGGCAAAACCCAAAAGAAAGCTACATATTGTTCCACATATATATATATGTGTGTGAGAGAGAGAAGTGAATAACAATTTGGTCACAGATCATCACAATTCCGAAAATGAGAAAATTAGAGGATCTATTTCAGAGAGCCACAACAAAATAAATGCAGGAATTCTATGGCTTGATGTATAATATGTATTTTTAGAGCCCTGCCTGTTTTAATCTTTCAATAAATATACCTACACGTGAATGTCTTGTGTAAGTCAGCAATTTGTGGGATAGTTCAGAATCCTATCCTTTTGTTGACACCTCTTTGAATGGAAATATGTACTGGGCAACAATTAAATCTATAAGCTAAAATTAAAAAGTGGGGGCATTAGATTAAAGGCAAAGAGGGCCATCAGGTAGAATTCTATCTTGCTGGGAGAGTTTGCAAGGTCTTGAGAACATCCTTTGAATTCTACACTGTGGAAAAGGATTCTACTTAGTTTACATCTAGAAATTAGTGGTAGAAATATTCACATTAAATGAAAACCATAAAGAAAAAAGTCTTGGGCTGAGCTCCGGTGGTATATGTGGTTGAGTGTGGGACTGTGACCCACGTGCTTGGCAGTTCAAATCCAGCAGCAGCTCTCAGAAGCAGCACTGGGTAGCGCCCACGATCACCAGAGGCAGTGATGCCCACCCCACCCCCCCCAAAAAAAAGTCTTTTTCTTCAAAAGACATTTTGAGAAATACTAGAAAATGGACTGTTTGAAGAAAGAGAAAGACCCAAGTTTTATATTTACATACTTACTTTGGAAGGAATGAAAACTGATTATTTCCATGAATTGAGAGTTTCAATGGAATATTTTCAATAAATTGGATTTTGAAGTAAATGATGATGAGCTGCCAATGGAAATAAAACTTTCTTTCAAATAAAAAAGAGTTAACTGTAATCAGTTAGAGTTTGTATCTGCAAACTAATTGATATTCTAATCAGCTACGAATAAGTACTTTGAAATGAGGGCAGAGGGCAAAATATAGATGCACAGACTAAAATACTGACCTCAAAATACATCAATCGATAAAAATAGAACGTGTTTTATCTCTTCTGCTTCTTTTAATAACAAGGATCAGATCAAGGAAAAGGCTTTCTTTGCTCTACGGCTCCTTAAATCAGGGACTTCAAAGAATTAAATCTCTGCTCACATCATTAAATGAATACAGGGGAAATCTAAGTGGGCTTTGGCTTCAGAGGGTAGATGTCCCTTTGTCCTTGATCAGCTGGTGAGGCCTGATACTATTTGTCTCTGTCAAGCCCGCACATCTCAGCACCTGCACTCCAGAGTCCTGCTTGGTCCATGTTTCTGGACTAAAGGGATGTTCTTCAGAGTATTGACTACTGTGCGCTTGACAAGTTTGCCCTTTTGACAAGGTGAAAGAGGTCATTTTATCCACTAGTGGGAAGCACAAAGCATTTCTTGAGGAAGTCTGAGACTACATTTTAAAATTTCAAATCAAGGATTCTGTAATAACAGAGTAACCTTGTAAGCAGTGTAGAATTAAATTTTTAAAAGCTGTTTTTAAATATTATTATCCACAATGTTTGTCTTTTTGAATGACCACAAAACTATGTCAGTAACATTAAATACTAAATTTGGTAGCATGTATGAAAATTATAAAAATAGCTACTGCACCATAAGTATAAGTATCAAGAAATATTCAGCTGAAAAATTGCATATTTTAACAAAATTACTATTCACTGTTTCAGTATCTTCTGAAACAGTTAAGAAGCTGAAAAGAGGAAGAAATATTTATTTCAGACCTATTTTCAGAAAAAAATTAATTTCCTCAATGATTATTACAACATGTTCATCTTTGGAATAAAGCGTTAAACCACTGGCCTACTCTTGACCCTGTCTCAGAGATTCATAGTATAATGAGCAGGAGCAAGGGGGATAGAACAAAATTAAAATGACTTCATAACTCATTTTTAAAGCATTAAAGATATATGTTTACCCTGCTGTACCAACAGTCAATAGGGCTCACTAATTATACTTTGTGGAAATAAGGAAGTGTATCACTCCCATGAATTCAATGACTTTGCCTCATTAAGATGGTTTATCATAATTTAAAATGAATTGCATCAAGGAAAACATTACTTTTCTAATGTGGCAGTATTAGTCATATGCAAACAAGATTTTCTACTGAAACACTGTTGACTTCAAAGACTCTGTGTTTCATAAATCAACGTTATCTGCTAGTTTTGCGTGGAGATGATGCTTTTCAAATAGCCATGGTTACAGTAGTACTTCACAAAATGTATGGGAAATCACCAAGACATCCTACCTCTTTTTCCTCCCATAGCACATTTGTAAATGTCTAGGACACTTGAGTTGGCCATGAAATATTGCAACAAGACAAACTCCTGCAGTCATTAAAGTGGATACCCTAGAGAAACTGCCTTCCCCGTAGTCGCTCGGGAAGACGTGGAGGACTACAATATACTGACCTATTTATTTGGAGGGGAATGGCAGGACTTTCAATATTTTTGCTAAATATTGCCTCACCAGTGGAAAAGCAATCTAAATAACTATTTGATGTATATAAATATGATAACCTTTTCTAAAGATATCCTAATAAAACTAGATTGTATTTTTTCTCTTCATCCTCCTCCTTCTTTTCCTTCTTTCTCCTTGCATGTTTTCTTCCTCTTCCTTATTATATAAACAATAAATCTGTCAAATTATTGATGGCAAAGATCATATGGAAATTAAAGTTGGTTTCACCATGATGAATCTAGATGATCATACATTTAATTATAAACTTCAGCCTATAATCACTTGTTTTGGATGATCATCATAACAAAGATCTTTTCACAAAAATAATTGAAGTAACAAGCAAAAACTCACTGTCATGAAGCCAATACTGTCACATAGTATCCTTGTCATAAAGTCTCTGCTGTCTCATAGCTACCCTTCGGTGGATTTCTGAGACTGCTACTCTCTCCAGGAGTCGAAGACCCTGCCTTTCTCCAACACAGAGCACAGCACACTTAGATTAAAGAATACCATAAATGCAATTGAACTAAATCCTTAAGTTTAAATAACACTTTTTATAAAACAAAAATGTCAAGATAAACTACAGCAATATAAGACAAGCTACAATGTGTAACCCTAGACTTGATCTCAGAACAAAACTCAGAAAACTAAAAGTACAAAAATAAAAGACTACTAAAACATTTCATGAAATTTTAATGTTACAAACTAGACTATAGCTGCGAATCAATGCTAATTTCAAGATATTTAAATCTACATTGCTATTATATAGGTTATGTGAGATAATATTGATATTTTTGAATATTCATTATTTACTTGGAGGGCAGAAAATAAGATTTCAATTTACTCTTACATAGTCCAGGGAGAAGAAAGAATTTCAGATAAATGGATAGAGATAGATAGATAGATAGATAGATGATAGATAGATAGATAAAAACATACATAGAACTATAAATATATAGAGCCACATGAATATAGTTGATATATATGTGTGTATACACATATATAATTGACTTTGTCATAATTGACCAAATGGAATTAGTTTAGGTGAAAGGGAAGGGAAAGGAAAAGATGAAATAATTCTTATTGCAGAAGCAGAAAGAAAAAGCCAATGATTAACTTCCAAAATATAGTCTTTTATTCCAAAAGAACTTACCACAAGAAAAACATGTTAGGAAACCACTTTCTAACTAAACAGCAGACACTCAATTATTATTTCAATTAATGAGTGGACAGGGTTTGCTATAATTGTGCAGTCAGGGCTTGTATAGGTTACAGAGCACAAAAAAATATACTTAAAAAATTGAAAGTTACCTTTTTACCTAAGCTATTGGATGATTCAATTGGAGGATCTCACAAAAATATTTAGAACAAGTCTAAAGTGGAAAATGATTTAATTTGGGTCTCCACATCAAAATAGAGAGAATGTCCTTTATGTCAGATGGTAGCATTATAGTGTCACATATGAGAATGTAATGAATTCTATGTGACTTTCATATGTAACAGGGTGATGACTCCACCACTCAATGACAGTGGATCCCTTTCTAAGAAACTTGATGCAAGAAATGTAAAGATATGTGATTCAGTATTGTGTGGAGATAGAAGTGGGTAGAACACAGCCACAACAACCAAACCCTGAATATCTGACACACATGGTGGACAGAACTTGAAGCTGGGAAAACGTAAGCAAGTCACAAAATCTGGAATCTCTAGTCTTAAGCATTGTTGTAATCTATTCTTCAGATTAGATTTGCAATGGTTTACAAATGTGCGTGCAAGAAAGAATGTTCATATTTGACATAGTGTGATAGCAGTGCAAACAAACTTATTTCGTATGATTAAATACCAGAATGAGTGGGATGAATAAGACATACTGGGACCACTCAGAACGATGACATAAAAACATGTTTCACAGTGTAAAGTTGCCAGTAGGTATAAGAATTGAGCTGAGATTTGATAAATTTGTATCTAATAATTTCTTAAAGGCAAGTAACTTCAGAAATATATTTCTGATTCAGAGTCTGGAATCACACATTACACAAAACGTGGTTCTAACAATATCTTACAGACTACAAACATGATACATCTTTTGAAAAAAATTAAAATATGGTTCATCTATTTTTCTAAAATTAAAAAGTATGTTAGTATTTCAAATATGCTAAGTGTATAAAATGTTAAATATTACTCACTCTAATATGCTGGTGTTTTGGTGTTATATTACTAAATATTCTACCTTTAGTAATATTATTTTGACCACATTACAAAATAAAATTTTAGTAATTTTATTAAATATTATTCATTTTCAATCATTTCTACTTTAATTGCTAGCAATTTTTCAATAAAATTAGTACTATGATGAACAATTTTGTGTCTCTAATACTATATTGAAAATCATCTAAATTTGTACAACTGTTTCTTTATATACTTTAGCAGTAACTCCTCAAAATATTTTTCAGTAAATATTACTGAATATATTTTAGCAGCTGATTTTTATATCACTGATTTTAACTGCTGTTTAGCCCATGAATCTCAGTGATCCAAAGGTTTAAATTAACTGGAGAAAGGATTGGTTTAATATTTTTAGAGCTGAAATCAGTAAAACTCGCATGGAACATCTGAAAGAAAAATTCAATTGTACAAATTCCAAGTAGCTAATCCATATTCACTTTATGTGCAAGGTCTTTTATCAATAAACATTAAATTATATTCAATCTTTTCCACAATAGGCCTCATTTTTCTCTACCACCCTGGGGATGATTCAACTTCTTTTGGAGAAAATCAAGTGTCCCTGAGATCAGCAGTTGGATGTTGGGACCAAAGAGCTGCAGTTCAATTCTCATTTCTCCTTACAGAGCTGTTGGCAATTTGTTCTGGAAAACACTGACAACACTGGAAAACACGAAATTCACCCACAAAACTGGTGAACTTGAGCCCCTCTGTCCTCACTCTGTCCTGTCTCATGAACTTCAGTTGTTCTCTGATGACTGGTTTGGCTCCTTAACCCTTTATAGCATTTTAGACAAGCCTTGATCCATATCCTTAGCTTTGTCTTTAGGAGAAGAGAAATTTCAGACAAGTGTGTGCAGGAAGCAAAGATAACCAGTTGTATGTATACAGAGAGCATCTAGATCTAAACCCATAGTTCCTTGCACGGGATGTGAAGCCATGGAGATTGCAAGTCAACTCTTAGAGACTTGACACTTTGTCCATCCACCTTTAGGGCAACAAGTAAAAGGGTAGAACTCTTTTCAGATATCTCTAAAATAATTTGAAGGTTTTTGCCAGGAAATCTCTAATACGGCCCGAATCAACCTCCAAAGCCACTCCCATGAGGTCTTGGGGGTGTGTGCTATGTCTGAAGCCTGATTGGTACTTTAAAGCCTTTCCATTCTTACTACCACTTGGTTGCACATTTCTCCTATGTCCCCGTGAAGTGTAAATGCATATGGTTTATCCTACACTCCAGTCCTGCTTTATTGTTGACCTTGGAACCTACATTCTCAATCCCTCTAGCTTTAGTTTATGACATCCCAGAAAGCATCCTGGAAAGGTTTTAAAGCTGAACCACCACCCCACCTTTCCTTATAATTCTAAGACTGTGTTGGTGAGTGAGCTTTAAAAAATAAAAATCAGTAAGCCAAGCTGAGGCAGTTTGTATAAAAAGGGATAGACAATGGAGGGAAAATGGTGTTGTCAAAAATAATGTCAGGAAGAAACTTCATTTTACATTTTAAAATTATCATAAAAGTATATTTGTTTCAATTGTACTAGTAATCTATAAAAATGTTAAGTCAGTTTGACAACTGTTGAATGGTGTCTCTTCTCTCGATGATTTAAGTACTATTGGTAATTGTAACTAAATTGGTAACTGGGACTTGATGGCCTTTTAAGAAATTATTTCCAGTGTTTTTTGTTTGTTTACAGTTAGGATACATTGCTAAATCTTTGATGAGTGGAATGTGAAACTTGGAAACAAAGAAGGAAGATTAGTAGGAAAATATGACCTTGGTGATAAAAATAAAGCTGAAGATTGCATGATAGAACTTCATAAGACCTAGAAATTCTTCACAGTAGATACTTTTTCCAAAAACACCAAAAATATGTCCCTCAAGATGGAATGAGCAGAATTCAAATTGACTGTAATTACTGAGGAAAGAACATGGCAGAAGTCAATATTAGCAGTTAAAACTAGGCCAGAGGGTGACGATGGAACAAATCATCAATTGCTCATCTCAACATTCAAGGTGAATTTGACAAAAATGTAAATAAGTGCTCTAGGCCTAGGTCTCTCCCACCTGATTATATCTCAAGAACAGAGTAGATGAATTGAACATCAATGATTGCATGCCTGTTAAGCTGTGAGAGAATATCAAGAACATCATGCACTGAGAAAGAAAAAAAAAGGTCATTATAAAATAAATAAAGAAAAGACCAGTATGGATGTCAAGAGAGACTCTGAAATTTGCACTTAACTTAGAGTAGCTAACACAAAAGAAAGAAACGATGAAGTCAAAGAGCTGAACAGAAAATTTCAAAGGGCAGCTTGAGAAGAAAAAGTAAAATATTATAATAAAGTTTGCGGCGACCTAAAGTTACAAAACCAAAGAGGAAGAACACCCTCAGCTTATCTTTAACACAAATAATTCAAGAAATTGCAATATTGCAAGATTTTCAGGAAAAAACATTAAATGGTGTAGGAAAGATCAAAAGACAGTGAAAACGATGCATAGATATTGCATTGTACTGTACTGTACTGTACAGAACCAGAAGTAGCATAACATTAAGAATCAATGATAATGAGTGGAGAAGTTCAAGCAACAATGAAAGCATCAGTCAAAAATAAGCTTTCAGAAATTAATGGGATGCCAATGAAATGTTTCTACAATGTAATGAGACACTGGAAACACTCACTCATCGATGCCAGCAAGTTTGGAAGACAGCTACTTAGCCAAACCACTGTGAGAAATCTGCATTCATACTATAACAAATAAAAGTGTCCAAACAATGTTCAAATTATCTAATAATATCTTTAGTATCACATGCAAGTAAAAGTTGTGCTGAAGATCATCTAACAATGGTTGCAGGAGCACATTTACAGGGAGCTAGTAGTGGTTCAGGATTCAGAAGAGGACGTGGAACAAGGAATACCACTGCTGATATCAGATGGATTTAGTGCAAAACAGAAAACACCAGAAAGATCTTTATTTGTGTTGTTTTATTCTCCATGGCAAGGGATGAGATTGTGTGGATAATAACAAACTATGGATAGCCTTGAGAAGAATGGGAAATCCAAAAACACTTCATTGTACTTCTACAGACCTTTTTCATGGACCAGAGAGGCAATTCTGTAAACAAGAGGAAGTTGCATGTTTTAAAAACAGGAAAAGTATGCATCAGGTTTGTATTCTTTCACACTGATTATTCGATCTGTATGCTGAGCAAATGATGAGAGAAGCTGGGCTATATGGAGAGGAAGGAAGAATTGGTATTGGAGGAAGACATTCACAACTTACAATATGCAGAGGCCACAATTGTGTTTGCTGAATCTGAGGAGGACTTAAAGCACTGTTGAAGAAGGTTGAAGATTGTAGCCTAAGTCATGGATGATGACTCCTTTTAAAGAAGATGGAAATCCTCACCACTTGGACCAAGAGGTAACATCATGATAAATAGAGTAGAGATTGAAGCTGTCAATGATTTAATCTTTCTAAGATCCACAGCCAATACTCCTGGAAGCAGCTGTCAAAAGATCAGACACCTGGACTGTGGTTTTATTGGATTTCAGTGTAATACAAAGAGAGAGAAACAGTCTAGTGGGTGACTTAGAATAATCTGAAACTCCACATGGATGCTATGCAGTTTATTATCAAGGGACATATCATTCTGAAAAAGAACAAAAATATTATTTTAAATGTTTGTTTATTAAATAACTGTTGAATTGAAATTGCTTACTCCTGCCTCGTCCATTTATGTCTTTATTATTCCCACAAGTGACTAGATGGAATCATGGAAATGAAGCATGGAGGGAACTCACTCTGGGATTTGTCTTTTTTTTTTTTTCATTCCTTGAAATGCATGTGAACCATCTCCAAAGCAGGTAAAGAGTAAAATCTCATGATTGGTGAAAAATATACCTCACTAAAGTGACTGAGGCAAAGGAAGTACAAAGGGTAAAGCTCAAAGACTTGAGTCTGAGCAGAGGAGCTGAGAAGACATGATGACATTGTGAAGCAGAAATGCAGACCAATAGGCTTACCAGGCCATGGAAGCAGCGACAGAAGAACTGTATGAGTGAGAGGCCAAGGACTAGACAGACAACTCTATCAGAGTGACAGAGAAGAGGGACTGCAAGCTAAACAACTAGTCCCTTAAAATATGGTTTCCTCTTGGCATCCATACTTAGAGTTTGATAACCATGACTATTGTCTTTGAGTCCTGAATAGTCCCTGCAGTGCAGTTTCAAACACAGCCAGGAAGCAGAGGGTGGTGTATGCCATGAAAAGAAAAGTTAGTGGTGGAACAGAATTCAAGAAATCCAGAGAATAGAAACATGTCTGAACCTCTGCCTTTTGACAATAAATCAGGTTGCTGTAGCATTGGTTTCTCTTTCTCTTTATCCAGCCATAAGACATCAAGGCAACAAGAACATAAAATGTTGTTCTAATCAAAAACTGAATGTCTTTCTTAAAAAGACATCCTTTTATATTGAAGCACTAAAAATAGTTCTTAAGAGTCTTTTTGTTGGAAATGTGACCATGAGTAAATTAACGAAAATTATTTAGTGCATATTCACATCTGAGGGTTAGGTTGTTTACCAACCTGATGGAGCCAGTGTTCTCAGCAGGTTGTCATTTAAGACTTAGAAATTCCCTCTGATGTGATCTGACAAATTGTAATCATATCCATAATGTAATCTGCTAAGAGTTGCCAATCAATTGTAAGATGATCGATGTTGAATATAACACCTTTGCTTAGATCACTGCTCTGTTGCCATCAAAAGAAAGAACATTTCCTTGGAGGGGTAGTCTGGTTTCAATATAACCAGATTCTGTGGTAAAACTTGCTGTATGTTGTGCTTACCCATTGGTCTGCTAGCAGTCCAGCAGTTCTAAACCATGAACCAAATCTGCTGAAGAAAAAGAAGACTTTCTACTCCCACAAAGAGTTACAGTGCTTGATGAGCACATGAAACACGTCTCTTAATGGGAAGGGCTGGAAGAAATAATGCCAAGCGAAATCAGTCAATCACAAAAGTATGGCATGAGTCCCCTGAAGCAGGTGTAATCAGCACAGTAGCCATCAAAGAGAAACCATCTATATCATAGCATTTGGGTTGAGATACAGGGAATTGGGAGGAGGCTGGACCAAACCCAAGGAGGTACATGTTTTTCCAACACAAAAATGGTTAAAGGAGAGAGGGGAAGGGAGAAAAAAGGGGGGGTGAATGTGAAATGACGATGGAGGGAAGATGGCACTAATCCACCCAGGGGGAGCATACTGGTCTTTCTCTACAGAATCAGGAGTGGGCGTGCAGATCCTACCATAATGCACCAAGCCATGAGGACAACGTGGCCACATGGATGAATGCATGAATAGAAAGGGCTAAAGGGCTGGCCGCAACCAGAGCCAAACTGATCCCCTCCCTGGAAGTGGGTGTGCTGCATAGAAAAACAGAATCTACAGGTTGGGGAGAGGAGCCAGCATGCTACGCCCACAAAGAGGCAGGCTGAGAGGGAAGAAGATCAAGATAGAGCCAGATTGGATCTCATGC
>PVJH01001828.1:0-10455 GCA_004026705.1 Nesogale talazaci | reverse complement strand
GATAGTAAAAGGAAAGAGGAAGGACCAAGGGAGCAAAGCAATGGATAAAGATATAAACATTGCAGTGTACATATGTGAATACATTAATCAACAAAAATAGAGGCATTGACCCGTGTACATGTATTTATATGGCAATACACTTAGGTAGGAAATGGAATTTGGGCCTCTCCTCATGCCCTTCCTCAACACAAGAAGCATTTGTTCTAATCAATCAGTAGTCTGAAATGTTCACCCTCCTGACACAATCGCTAAAGACAAAGCAGGTGTAAAAGCAAATGTGATGAAGAAGGAGGATGGTGCCTGGCTATCAAAATATATAGTGTCTGAAGTCTTGAAGACTTGAAGCTACAGAGGCCGCCATTCAGCAGAGAAGCAAACATTCCACATGGAAGGAGCACACAACCAGTGAGATCATGAAGAGTCATAGGGTCTGAGTATTGGGCATCTGCAGGCATGGAACAAACAAAAACATCTTGTTGCGTATGAGTGGGGCTGGAGCAGAGATCCAAAGCCCATCTCCAGACAGTGGAATAATCTACCCACAGAGGGGACACAGGGAAGGGATGAGTCACCAGGGTGCAATAATGCAGCAATGAAACACACTCTATTCCTCTGGTTCTTTGAGGCTTCCTCACCCCAGCCCACCCCCACTCTAATGACTCCAGTGCTGCTTCTCCATTCAGACTAGAATGGAGCATGGACACAGGTATAGAAAAGGCTGGGAACTCATGACACACAGAATCCAGGAGCAGGAGTGGGAATCGTGATACCAGAATGGTAGGGGGCAGACGGGGAGATGAAGGGAGAAAGGGGGAACCTACTGCAATGATTGACACATAACTGCACACCCATCTACAGGGAGAAGAACAACAGAAAATATGCGGAAGGGAGACAGCATTTGAGGTGAGGGATGAAAATAATAATAATGTACAATCTGTCCAGGGGTTATGAAGGTGGGGGAGGGAGAACAATATAGCCAATTCCAAGTGCTCAATAGAAAGCAAATTGCTAGTACACAAATTATGCAGTCGATTTGGGGAAATCGCAGGAGTCGGCACATCCTGAGTGCAATAGATTGGCCTCACCCTGGGAAAACCACCTTCATGATCATGGTATCTCCCCTGCCAGATAAGTATATAATCAAGACTTTGGAATTAAATATAAACTTGCTGATGAAGAAAATAAGAATTTTATAGAACCAAAGGTATAGATGGCCATATTTTTGTTTAAAATATATAATTCTTATGTCCATTTTCAAAGCTTAATGAGAATAAATTATGAAAGGGCTGGCATAGGTCTATGGGCTGAAATTTTTCATGAAAATTCTCTTCCTTGTTCTTTGTTTCATTTGAACAGTAGGTAGTAAAATACACAATTGTAATTTTTGGAACTAAGCTTTTCTAAGGAGTGCAGGAGAAAATTATTTTTACTGTTACTACCATGTAGACCAAACACACACAAGCAGATAGATAAATGAAAATCAAATTGGCTGGTTGCCTCTGTGTTCATTCCTACCATAGCAGCCATGGGTGTGCAGAGTGGGCCATCTCCAGGGATTTCTAGACCGTGACCTTTGGGAAGTACATTGCCAGACCTTTTGCAGCAAACATATGCTCAGAAAATTAATTATGATATTAGTGTTGATGAGGCAGACTAGGAAGAACTGACAGAGAATAGTAGACACATATACAACTTAGCTAAAGTAACCAGATTTTAAGCTGGACACCATTGAGGAGGATGGGGAGTGGGTTCTTGCTTAAAAATTTGGTCTACATGAAGCAACCAAAATTTTCATAGAATGCAAAAATAGTATTCTAATATATCTATTTTAACTTTAAAATGCCACAGGACATTGTTAAATTGTTAAAAAGCAAGACATCTGGTCACTTTAGACTAGACCCGTATTTACAGCGAGTTATCATTACAAATGAGGAGAGACATGGCACACTTGGTGTCAGACACACACACTGATGAATGAAGACATCAGCCACAGAGCAAAAAAAATAAACAACAGCAATAAACATTTTCATTAAATCCAGATTGAGGTGGTCAAATAGAAAACATGATAGATGAGGTTAACCATAAAACACAATGGACTCTGGCAAGGTGAGATTTGCTGAGATTTGAAGATCTTTTTTGAGCAAAAGTTTATCCGGAGTCTTTGATTTGGGAGGGTTTCTGAAAGAGTTCAGGATGTCCTTACATAGTATTTGGATGTCAGGCAGAAGAGAATGATATTGATGGTCCCAGGTCCTGATGTTCAGCAGTGCTAATATAGGGGGCATATTCACATGCAAATGACTGACAGTAAATGGGCCTTGGGCCATGGTTCATACTTATTTAGCTAACACTAGCTGACAGCTACATTTTGGAGGTCAGCCAAAGAAATTAAGAAAAGGGGGCATTATATGGCTCTCCTTTCCCTAAAACAATCTAATCGAATGCAGATACTGAGGAGAGACTGTTTTTTACCATTTTTAGTTGAGAATCTCTTACATCAACTTAAGGGGTGTTTGCAGGATGACAAAGTGATGAAGACCATGGAACTTTTTATAGTAACAGAAAATACAGTCTTTTATAGAGATTGGTTGGTGAACCTGTATTTAAAGAAATGTCTTCAAAGAAATTCTGTGGTCACTTTTAGATTATTGAAGGCTGTAAGGTGGGTTTGAGACTAAAGTAGTCCAAGCATAGCAAAAGCATCATGCTCTGTTTCTTTTAAATATCTCATTATTCATCCAAGTCAGGGTATAATATGTAACATGTCATCATTGGGAAATATTAGGTGCTAACAGCTTTCACAGCAAGAATGTGCATTCAGAGATATTCACAAGACTTAAACTTTGCTATTTCTGGAGGCTCTCTTTTTAAAATCTGAGGATATATTCTTGAAAGCAAAATGAAAGATACTATATCCAATGGAGTTAAGCAGAAACATATATTTTATGCCATGTGATGTCATTATAATTATGAACTGTGGTCACTATGTCTGAGTCCATCTAAGTCAGTTCCTGATTTCAGATTTCCTCCTTGTATCTTTACTGTTAACCCTCATTTTATCTTCTAGCTTGTGACAATGAATTCACCTCTTCCCTGATCCTCATCTATCTTTGCAATCCTAGTTGACCAACACCTTAATCGGCGTCACTTCTGTGTTTTTACAGAGGTTGTACCTATTTGGATGCCATTTGGTAATTTTTCTGGAACATTTATTCTTTCTACAAAGAGTTTCTAAGCCTATTTCTATGATAGGAACCCTGCCCAATGTTAGAGGTTCATAGAATCATAGGATGTGTGATGAGCTCTGCTGGACCTTGCAGGTCGGGCGCAGAGACACAGAGAGTCACAGCACGTGAGGGGGGGTGGTACCAGAGAGCGAGTCTTAGAGCACAGGAGAACAGCACATATCTCTGCATGGAGGTGAAGCAACAAAATGACAGCCCTGAGTTTGGAAGCTTAGAAAAGCTCAGTTTATGAAGGAGGTTGCAAAGAAAGCAGGTCTGCCAGCCTAATACAGCAGACAATAGCATAAGGACAGACCTTGTGTGAGTGGACTGGAAATTTGTGGAAAAAGTTGTTTTGTATAACAGAGGCATACAATATGTTTAATTATAAAGTAGCAAAGTCTCCATTTGGAGAGAAAGACAGAAACAATAAAATTCATTCCAAAAGGTGGGCATTTCATCCCCGAGGGTATGGAGAGCCAGATAGCTTAAGTAGGAAAGGGATTAGATCTGTGTGCGTTCTGGAAAAATGAACATGTTGACATAGGAGAGAATGATTTCAGAGAGTAGACTGGAGACTGCAGAGATAACTAACTTAAGACATTTTTAGACCAAACTAAAAATTGAAATTGAACTAAGGCTATAAAGGAAAATAGAAAGAGATAGGTTGATTTAAGATTTATTAAATATATAGTAAAAGTGATGTTTATTAAATAATTGGATGTGAATTATGAAGAAGGGTTTCAAGGCAGACCCTTGAGTTTCTTGTTTGGATAGCAAGTTGACAACCAGGTGTTCATTCATATTAGAAAAATCAAAGAAGCAGCTAGCAGAAGAAAAGGAAGCAGCAATATTGACAGAAGAAAAGGAGGGAAAAAGGAAAAAGAACACACCTGATTTCTGAATTAAACTTACTGCATTTCAACTGTCTACATAATAATCAGGAGTAGCCAAATATGGCATCTGTGGAGATGAGAAGGCTAAGCTAAGCTAGAGAAAATGAAGCGAATATGCAGAAGAGGTTCAAAGATTCAGCTCTGACTTTTGGAGGCTGAAGGGAGAAGAGGTTATGAGATCAAACATCTTTTGTATTTGGGGTTTGAATTGTTTCATTTGTTTATATTCGGGTTTATCTCAGAGGTGTTCTCTGACTGGAGGTCACTCCCTTGAAGGTGTATTATATGCTTTTCTGTTTCTTGGTAGATGAAAGCCAGGATTGATGAACTTAAAAGGACAGCAAGTAGAATAAGGGTTTGGGGTGTGGGTACCGAGGTGGTTGTGGGCTTAGAAGGAGTCCATTTAGAAACAGAATGTCTGGAAACTGATTTTGGTAGCAATTGTAGAGTTTTACTCGACAGGATTGAGCTATGGAGTCATTTGACACTATGTATTAAATCTTAATTAATAATAAAGGAAAGGAGTAAGTAATTGAAGAGAGTACAGAAAAAGAAGGGAAAAAGCAAGAAGATATGATGTTTGGGTAGAATAAAACAGAAATCATAAAATGAGAGTGCTTGTGATCATAGAAAACACAAAAAATATGAAAGGTGGAAAGCATAGAATTGCTTTAAAATCATGGAAGCTTTTGAAACCAAAATACTTCCAGTGAAGACATGGAAATGGAAAAGAATGTAGCAAATCATGAATAAAATAGTGAGGGCAAAGAAAGTTCTTGTAGACTCATTTTTGATATTCTTTTAGGGAAAGGAGAAGGCATTTTTAAGGCGGTCATTCTATTTCTCTAAATTGGGGTTTTCCTATTCTTCTGTTGGGTGCTTTAGTGGATGGAGACAGAAGAGAGAGCATGCCATTTTGGGAGATTCACAGACCAATCTGTGATCTCTGCCCCCAAAGTGTGGAAATCAATGTGCTTCTCCAAATCCTTGTGAATAATAGTAACACAAGCCTCAAAAAGATTTGATGATCTGTTGTTAGCCATCCTCTCACTAGTACTGCTAGTACTTACAGAGATTCTTTTGTTTACCAGAACAGAAAGGAACTTTTCTATGCATTCATCTCATTGAGGACCTTTGTCCATTTCGCTGACCCCCTACTTTACCAAGGAACTCCGGTAGTAAAGTAGTTTCTGTTCTTTGGGCTGCAAGCCACTGAGTTAGTACTATAACTCCGCTCATCCCTTCCAGGGAACAAAGTGAATATTTCAGTGCCTATAAAGTTTAACAGACATCCAAAACCAACAGGGCAGTCCATATCTGCCTAATAGAATTGCTATGAGTTGGAATTGATCCAATGCCATTGGTTTGGGAAGTTTCTACTTTATCAAACACTATGTGTTTCCCCAGGAATGTACATCTGAAAGCCTGTCCAACGAAGGAGAGATAAAGTTTGGCTATTCTCACCTTTAAGGAACGTTATGGATATGCTTCTTACAAAATGGACTGGCTGTTCTTCTGGCACTGCAGGATAAATTCATTATTCTTACCTGGCAGCATAATTTAATGATAGCAATTTTTCTTCAGCTTTTCTTATTCACTGCTCTTAAGTTTTCCTTACATATTGTCTATCTTCATATGCATATCAATAGATTGAAAATAGGTACAAGTTTTAAGTGTTGATATTATTATTGTCATTATTTATTTTTTCTAGTCATTATTTAATACTTTAAAACTGGTATGGTTATTGAAGAGTGGGTTTATAACTCTTTAATTACAGAATTTGTTCACTTGGTTTATACCTTCTTAATGTAATGTACGAAAATGTGCAGATTTATTCAATAAACTTTATGAAGCTTCTTTGTGTGCTAGGACTGGTACTAGGTGATTTTTGTATCATGTTCTCGGTAAGAGTTTGAAAGCTTAATTTTCATCCTACATCATACTGATAGTAGATGACAGATGTAGGGACATAACACGGGTCTTTCTGACAGCAAAGTTCATGGGGTTCACAATACATGCCACTCCCAAATAAAGAGGTTGCAATTGCTGTAATACCAATATTATATGAATAATTCACTTTGTTATATATTTATTTATATATAAATGTTATTAATATTCTCTATTAGTTAATATGGATGCTGACATCAGGTATGTCTGCAAGAATTCAAATACAAGTGCCCCTGGCTTCAGCTTTCTCATATAAGAGTGATGTAATAACAGTAACTGTCAGATGTGTTAGTAATAAAGAATAAATACTTGACAGGATCTGTCATATGGTAAAATGTGATGTGTTAGCTAGTGATAATAGTGGTAGTAATAGCTGTGTAGTAATGGTAACAATATCTTTGACAGTCTTAATTTTATCAGAGAAATAATTAACAACACACACAAGAAGCTATATTTTTGGTCTAATTTGGGTACTTCTGTCAATCAAATTTACCCACAGATAAAATGTGGCTGATAGGTGTCTCAGTTAGTTTAATCAAAATTGAATACTTTTCTATAAGATACTCAGGTAATTCATCTGAATTAATTTATTCCCTATATGTGCACATTTTTTCTTCTGAAGTTACATTTTAATCTTCTTATTTATATCTGAAGTTGTATTAAAAAAAGGCTACTTATGTCCTACCACTTTTTTTTGTTTGATAGTCATTAAATAAATACTGACATTTTGTAATCTTTTTTCTTTCCTATGATAAAATTATTTACTTTTTCCCTAAGTGTTTAATATTCATCTCATTTCTCATGTGTTTAATCCTCCTCTGTCAGTTCTATTAAAAAAGGATTATACGTTACTAAACACAGCAACAAATATTTTTTAGCTATTCTTGTTTTCATTAAAATGAGTTAGCTGCCTTAGGATAGCTACATCAGAAGAAACAAACATGTGAACAGAGTGGTTGAAATTTTCTGAATTTTAACCCTGAACTGTTTCTTTGAGTGTCAAATCAGTCACATATGCAAGTTATCTTGCTGAAAAAAATAAAGCTCTGATGATTTATTCAAGGAAAGAAGTGAAATATTTAATACATTTCATACACAGAAAATCCTCATTCTTCATGGGTTCTCTATTCCTCAATTTGCCTACCCATTGAAGTTTATCTTTAGCTTCAAATCAATACTTGTGTCTCTCTCAGAGTAGCTGTCAGACTTGTGCAGAGCTGCAAAGCCACTGAGTCATCTGATATGTTTGTTCTCAGGTGAGGTGCAGCAATACACTGTGCTGCCTTCCTATTTCTGCTCTCCTACTGCAAACAATTGTCCTTAATATGTTCTATTTAATGCCTTTTTCACATTTCTGTGCCTTTTGTTGATGATTGTGCTGTTCAAAATGTTCCCTGGGTGTAGTGTTGAACTTCTGTCTAGTGTGCCTAAGTACAAGAAGGCAGTTTGCGGCCTCAGAGGAAAAATATGTGTTAGATCCTCTTTTTTTTTCAGACATGAGTTATACTATGTTGGTCATATGTTTGAGGTTAACTATTCAACAATGTTTATGAAGTTTTAAACATAAATGCATGTAACACAAGCTTATGCAATGATCAGTTGACGGTGAGGAACTTGCTGGAATCTGTGCATACCCCCCTATGATCTAGGTAGGAGTCAGTATTCACTGGTCAGTGCTTGTAGCAACTTTATGAAAAGTGACTATCTCCAATAAGGAATTTACCTTGACTATAATGACTAGAGTTATACCCCACCATCATATTTGCCATAATTCCAAGAAGTGGACATTTTAATAGGACGATGAACACTTATCACGTTACTTAATTTGAGGATAAAACATTCCTAAAACCAGTGCTCCTTATTTGTTTGCTAAGCAAACTCACAGTGTGTGTGAGGGGCGATTACTTACTTAACTTCTTTGGATAGGTTTCTTCATCTTTAAAATTGGTATATCATAAATCTTAAGTAGTTATATTCTTTTGATCCATTATGGTATTTGGAAATATTTGAGAGGATGCATATTCAGTAAAGTGAGCCCTCTGTATCCAAAATATTTCTCTAAGATATGAGAATGATTTTGAATGCTCTGAGATTTTGAGGCCTTTATGGAAACTCCAGGTCACGGATGATGTAAGTGGCTAGCAGTCCGTCCTAACTGAGCGGGTGGTGGTTGAAATCCACCCAGTGATGTCATGGGTAGCATAATGAGCACTGGTGGTGTACTTGCCTATGCATTTGGCTGTCAATTTCAAGGTCAAGTATTGGAAAGCACCGGCTACTCTGCTGGATAAAAATGAGACTTCGTCTTTTGGCTAAATCAAGGGTGAGAATGAGACTTGCTACTCTAGCGGAGATTTATAGTCAGAAACCCTCAGGGCAGCTCCACTCTTTCTTTTAGGTCAGATTGCTGTGGGTTGCGTTGTGTGTTTTGAATGGAGATCCTATGTCTAATGATGCTACAACTGGTTTGTATTCAATTCCTAAGTGAAAGGTTGGTCCTTAAATCACCCACTGATGTCACAGAAAGAATAAAAGCAAAGCTTTGCAACCCATTTCCACATGAGTGAAGCCTTTGAAACCCTGTTCGAGCTCTTCTATTAATAGAACATGATGTCCCTAGGTGCCAGAGTTAACTCAAAGTTTAGAATGGAGAAAGCTCTCCAAAACCGAGCTCGTTGCCACTGAATTCATTCCAATTCATGGTGATCCTGCAGGACAGAGAGTATGGAGTAGAGAGCTGCTGTTGGGGCAGAGACAGTAGCGCTCTGGGAAAAGAAAGTCTCCTCTCTCACTGAGAAGGAACTAGTGGTTTCAGACCGCCTGACACTTAACCCTGGATATAAAGAGATTGGAAAGCAATGGTTGGGGTTTGAATTTATGGTGGATCTTTTTTTTTTAAATAATTTTATTGGGGGCTCTTACAGCTACTACAACATTCCGTACATCATTTGTATCAAGCACATTTGCACACATTTCCAAACATCTTCCACTTGGGCCCTTGATACAAGATGCTCTTAAAAAAAGCTATCCTTTCCCCTCACCCCCTCTTTTTTTAATGAATCATTTTATTGGGGGCCCGTACAACTGCCATCAAAATCCATACCAGCATCAATTGTATGCACGCCACATTTATACACCTATTGCCATCATCACTCTCAAAACATCCTCCCTCCCTCCAGGCTCCCAGTATCAGCTTCCTATATTACCCTTCCTCCCCCTCCCCCTTGAACCCTTAGTAATTTACAAATTGTTATTTTTTTCATACTGTATACTGTGCAACATGTCCCAACACTCACTTCCCTGTTGTCCGTGTCACAGAGAGGAGGCTACATGTAGATCCCTGAAGTTGGTTCTCCCTTTCTATTCCAGGGTAGGGGACATTGAAGAGGGGGGGGGGAGAGGGAAAGGTGACGATGTCAACCAGCCCAGGAAAAAGGGAATATCAATTGATACAAATGTAGGGACAAGGTGGGTGAGGGAAGGCCAACAGGGATTGATTAAGACTAATGTAACAGAGAGAAAATACTGAAACCCAAATGGAGACTGAGCATGATAGTGGGACAAGAGGGAAACAAATGGAAATAAAGGAAGGAACTGGGGGATTATGAGCATTTATAGAGGCTCAAATACAGGTATGTACATAGGGGCATATATTTATAAGTGAGGATGGGGAAAGAGATTAATGTGTATACTTATAAGGTTAGTAGTAGGACAGCTGATGGGCATTGGACCACCACTCAAGTATCTCCTCGGTTCAAGAACACTTTGTTCTATTAAATTGGCATTCCAAGATGCTCACCTTTCCGACATGATCACTGAAGACAAATGTGTGCATAAGCAAAGGTGGCGAAGAAAGCTGATAGTGCCCGGCTATCAAAAGATGGAGCATCTGATGTCTTAAAGGCTTGAAAGTAAACAAGCAGCCATCCAGTTCAGAAGCAACAAAGTCCACCTTGAAGAAGCACACTAGCTTGTGGAATCATGAGGTGTCAAAGGGATTAGATATCAGGCTTTAAGAACGAAAAGGCATAACATTGCATGCTCACTTTCCTGATATGATCTCTGAGGACAAATGTGTGCATAAGCTAATGTGAAGAAAGTTGATGGTGCCCGGCTACCAAAAGATATAGCATCTGGGGACTTAAAGGCTTGAGTAAACAAGCGGCCATCCAGCTCAGAAGCAATAAAGCCCACACGGAAGAAGCACACCAGCCTGTGTGATCATGAGGTCGTAAAGGGATCCGATGTCAGGCATCAATGAGCTAAAATTATATTATTATTAATGAGGGGGAATACAGATTGGGGACCCAAAGTCCATCAATAAGTGAGGTGAAATCCTTCTGCAGAGGGGTTACAAGGAGGAGATGAACCAGTTAATATACAGGGTA